>RJWJ010008554.1:7516-53132 GCA_004363605.1 Indri indri
TTTTCTTAATTGTTCTTTCTGAGGCTAAAGCCAAGCGTATTTCGACTCTGCTTTTCTCTGAAGGTTTGGTTCGGCGCTTTCTCCATCTGCAGCAGCCAGTCCTCAAAGCTGTGAACACACACACCTCCAGCTGTTCTTCCTGAAGCATGTTTTGCTCTGTATTCTCTCTTTGGCATATCTCCTCTGAATTTTATTTTTCTACCCTAGACCTATAGCATCACCCTGTTGTGGATTGAATTGTCTCCCCCCAAAATGTAGGTTCAAGTCCTAAACCCTAATACATGTGGCTGTGACCTTATTTGAAAATAGGGTCCTTGTGGTTGTAATCAAATTAAAATGAGGCCCTACTGGGATAGGATGGGCCTTAAACCCAATGACTGGTGTTTTTATAAGGAGAAAGAGTTTTGTGCGTTTTGGAGGGGTTCTTTGTTTTTGTTTGGGCATGATCATATCTCACTGCAGCCTTGAAGTCCTGGGTTCAGGCGATCCTCCCATCTCAGCCTCCCAAAGTGCTGGGATTACAGGCATCAGCCATGGAGCCTGGACAGCAAAGGAGATCTGAAGACAGACACAAAGAGGGAAGCCATCCATGTGAAAACAGGCAGAAATTGGAAAGATGCAGCTATGGGCCAAGAAATGCCAAGGATTGCCAGCAACACCAGCTAGGAAGAGGCAAAGGATTCTTCCTCCCTTAAAGCCTTCAGAGAAGCAGCACAGCTCTGCTAACACCTGATTTCAGACTTCCCGATCCCCAGGACCATGGGAGAATACATTTCTACTATTTTAAGCCACTCAGTTTGTGGTAATTTGTTATGGAAGCCCTGGGAAACTCATACACATTCTTTGCCTTAGCTTGTCTGAATTGAACATGTCAGACAGAAATTACTTGAATGATTTAGTGGGTTAGCTTTGTAAGAAGCATACTTAATCAGAACCAGTCATCATTTACAGAACCGATTACCTAACAAGTCCATCAAATACATTTCTTGCTAACATTGTATTCAAATGAAATAAAAGTGTGATTGTTAGAACCGTTAGGAACTGACATTCGTCCTTTACAGAAAGAAAAGACAAATGGGAAGAAACCAGTTAAATTTTCCTTTCTGATACACGAGATGTTATCAGTTTAAATTCTGTAAACGAAACCTTTCCTTCTAGGAGTTTCCTTGCTTGGTCTGCAAGGAAAATCAGTAAAGAAGCTGTTAGTTAACAAGCGAGCGCTGCGTATAAATTGAGGTCAAACAGACTGGAATTACAAAGTGTGCAAAGTGTTTGCTCATTTGTCTCCCAAGGTTGGTTCAGGAAACCAGTGACTGCTACTTCCATACCATTTGCCTTCCTTCCTTTTAGAACGCCATGGTAACGTTTCGAGGATTAAAGAATGGAGCGACGGCTGTCCAAAAGTCGGAGAAATCATCTATGAGACCAGAGATGCTAGAAAACTGAAAAAGTAATGGACCTTTACTGACTCGGGGAGATGATTGCCTGAGAGCGAGGAAAACTGGTACCTGAGACATAAGGGGTTTGGTAACATGACTGCTAACACAGGACAAACTAGAATGAATTGCCTGTAAATTTCTGAAACGAAGTTAAAAGACCCTTATACTGTGAAAAAGAATGAAAAATCTGCCGGACATTTCAAGTCAGGTGAGTATGTCGCATAGGAGAAAATCTAGGTGACCTTGGGTTTGGTGGTGAGTTTTTAGATACAACACCAAAAGCATGATCCATAAAAGAAAATATAGATAAGTTGGACTTCATTAAAACTGAAAACATCTGCTCTGAGAAAGCCATTGTTAAGAGAATGAAAAGACAAGTCACAGACTTGGAGAAAATATTTGCAAAACACATATCTGATAAAGAACATGTATCTAAAATATGTAAAGGACTCTTTAATACTGAACAATAAGAAAATGAACAACCCAATTAAAAAATGAGCAAAAGATCTGAACAGAAAGCTCACCAAAGAAGACATACACAGATGGCAGTTAAGCACGTGAAAAGATGCTCAACAGGTCATTAGGAAATTTCGCATTAAAACAAGACACCGCTATACACCTATTAGATTACTAAAATACAGAATGCTAAGAACAGCAAATGCTGGCAAGGATGTGGGACCAGAACCCTCATTTATTGCTGGTGGGAATGAAAAATGATGCAGACCCTTTGGAAGACAGTTTGGCAATTTCTTATGAGATTAAACAAAGGCTTACCATACAATCCAGCAATTGCACTCTTAGTATTTACCCAAATAAGTTAAAAAAAAAACCTTATGTGCACTCAAAAACCTGTACATAAATGTTTATAGCAGCTTTATTTATAATTTCCCCAAACTGGAAGCAGCTGAGATGTCCTTCAACAGAAGAACACGGTAAACAAACTGTAGGGCATCCATACAATGGAATATTATTCAGTGTCAAAAAGAAATAAGCTATCAAGCCCTAAAAAGATATTGAGAAAGTTTAAATGCATTATGTTAAATTAAATAAAACTATGAAAAGGCTACATACTGTATGGTTCTAACTATATGCTATTCTGGAAAAGGCAAAACTATAGAAACAGTAAAAAGATCAACGGTTGCTATGGTTTCAGGGGGAGAGAAGGGTGACAGGGTAGATCACGGGGGATTTTTAAGGTGGCAAAATTATTCTGTATGATCCTGCAGTGGTGGGTACATGATATTATGCATTTGTCAAAACCCATAGGACTGCACAACACAAAGAATGAACCCTAATGTACACTATGAACTTTCGTTAATAAGAAAGTACCAATACTGGTTCATATATTGTAAGAAGTGTACCACACCAATACAATGTGTTTATAACACAGGAAACTGTGTGGGTAGGAGGATGGGGGGACAGGGGATAGGGAACCCTCTGTACTTTCTGCTCAACTTTTCTGTAGACCTAAAACTTCTCTAAAAAAATAAAGTCTATTTTAAAAATTTTTAGCGTACATACCATGTTCTTTGACACAATATAATTGAATTAGAAATGAATAACAGGCCGGGCGCGGTGGCTCACGCCTGTAATCCTAGCACTCTGGGAGGCCGAGGCGGGAGGATCGCTTGAGCTCAGGAGTTTGAGACCAGCCTGAGCAAGAGCGAGACCCCATCTCTACTAAAAATAGAAAGAAATTGGCTAAACAACTAAATATAGAAAAAATTAGCCAGGCATGGTGTGCATGCCTGTAGTCCCAGCTACCCAGGAGGCTGAGGCAGGAGGATTGCTTGAGCCCAGGAGTTTGAGGTTGCTGTGAGGTAGGCTGACGCCACGGCACTCTAGCCCGGGCAACAGAGTGAGACTCTGTCTCAAAAAAAAAAAAAAAAAAAAGAAATGAATAGCAAAGGGTAAATTTTAAATCTTAAATGTTTGGAGATGTAAAAGATGATTATAAATAATTTATGGATGCCCCGAATCATGATGAAGATTTGAATGACATGTTTAATACTAACCAATAATTAATGTATCACATATTAACTCCTATGGGATGCAGCTTGGAAGTGAATCCATGGCTTTTAATTTATATATTAGAAAAGGAGAAAAACTGAAAATTAGTGAGCTAAGCATCCAACTTAAGAAGTTAGAAAAAGGACAGTAGAATAAACCTTAAAAAAGAACTAAAGCTAAGAACACAAACTAATAAAAAAAAAACCAAAAAATAAATATATAGTAGAAAGAATCAATAAAGCTAAAAGTTGATTCTCCAAAAAGACTAATAAAATTGAAAAGCTCTGGCAAAGCTTGACTGAAATCGATTGACTGAGAGACAGAGAGAAACTCCCTAGAGCAGCATTAGGAAAGAAAAAGAGAGACTTAACTAGAGATAGAGCCGAGATTTAAAAAATCCTAAGAGAATACCATGAAAATCTTTATGTGGATATGTCGAAATTTTAGATCATACACACACACACACACACACACACACACACATCCTGTGGATACTGAGGGATATCTGTACTTTATACACACACACACACACACACACACACACACACACACACACACAGTGATTCCTTGGTATCTGCAGAGGATTGGTTCCAGGACCCCTGTGGATACCAAACTCTGTGGATGCTCAAGTCCCTTAGATAAAATTGCATAATATTTGCATATAACCTATGCACATCCTCCTGTATACTTTAAATCATCTCTAGATTACTTATAACACATAAAACCATACAAATGTCACATAAATAGTTATTATACTGTATTTTTTAAATTTGTATTATTTTTTATTGTTGTTATTTTTTTATTGTTGTTATTTTTTATTATTGCTGTTGTTGTTGTTGAATGTTTTTGATCTCAGTTGGTTGAATCTGCAGATGTGGAGCCCATGGACACAGAGGGCCAACTGTATACATGATTTAGATAATGTTATATTTCAACATATAAGTTCAGTCTTTTCTCAGATAAAAGAAGACTTGAATCATCTTTTCAAGTCAAAAAACATACCATGTGCCAGGGAAAATTGATTCAAACATCTCCTAGTAAAATTATTGGACAAAGGATCTTTACCTGCTATCTGAATTAATTGCAGTTCTCTTAGTGTATGCATGTGAAAAATATGGTTATCGAAGAGACGAACAGATAGCATCTGTCAATTAGTTTTGGTAAATTGCAGTTTTGTAGGAAATTATGTATATTGTAAGAAATTATATATATTTTGTAGGAAATTACATATATATGTATATATATACAGTTGGTCCTCCATATCCATGGGTTCAACCAACTATCTCTACTTTTATTTAACACTGTATTGGGCTGTTTTGAATTGATGTTCAGGGAATACAATCAGAGCAGTGCTCCCCAACCCTCCTCCCAATACAACTTCTCCCTGAGGAGTTGGGATGAGGACTTGACCTGAGGGCTCTCTGTCTTAGTGTTTATTCTTCCCAATCACACCCTTCCCACCTCCCTCTCTCTCTCTCTCTCTCTCTCTGTCTCATACACACACAGACACACACACACACACCTTTTAGTTCATTACTGTGAGACAGACTAGGGCGTGGCCTCCGCCCTTCCACGGTGTTCATTATTGGACAGAAAACCCAGGGAATGTGAGTTCACAGACCAAACTAAGGGACATTTGAGGAGCACAATCACTTCAAAAGAAAAAAAAAACCCACACAACCATGTGACAGATATCATCAGAAGGAGATGTATTAGAACAAATGAACCAAGAATTTAGAATAAGCATAATAAGTATTAGGTTATTAAATATGAAATGTCCAATCTCCTTAAGTACTAAATTTGACAGTTGATATCTCTGACATTTCATTTTGGCACTTCTTGTTTTATTTTTATTGTGAAGATACATCCTCAGAGTTTCAAATGCACATTTTGGCTTGTGATTACCTTTCACATTTTTTAGAGCAATTTTTGTGAAACCATGGATAAATCAAAAATTCATGTTATTTTTGAATTTGAGTTCCGTCATTGAACCAGTGCAGTGCAGACAGCTCAAAATTTCAATGAAGTGTTTGGAAAGGGTGTGGCTAATGAACACACCATACATCGATGATATGAGAAGTTCCATTCTGGTGATTTTAATCTTGAAAATGAGTCACGTGGGTGACCTGTGAATTAGCAGCAAAGTTTGACCTTATTATTCCAACTATTCCAACAATACTGGACCATTTGAAATAAAATGGCAAGGTACAGAAGCTGGATAGGTGGGTTCCGCATGAATTAAATGAAAAATGGATTCTTTTTGACAATTGCAAGCATTCTGCACAATGGTTGGATAAAGACGAAGTTCCAAAACACAGTCCAAAACCAAATATTAATCGAAAAAAGCTAATGGTGTGTGTTTGGTGGTCCAGTGCTGGTATTATCCACTACAGCTTCTTAAAACCTGATCAATCGATTACAGTGGATATCTACAACCAATTGGACAAAATGATGAGGATGCTTGCGATTAAGCAGCTGAGATTGGTCAATAGAGACAGGCCAATCCTCTTGCAAGACAGCAGTCGACCACATGTTGCACAAACAATGCTGCTCAAACTACAGCAGCTGGACTTGGAAACTCTTCTGTCATCCACCGTATTCACCAGACATTGCACCAACTGACTACCACTTCTCCCAGGCTTAGGACCACTTCTTGCAAGGAAAAATATTCAATTCTCAACAAGCTGTGGAAAATGCCTTTCACAATGTTATTGCCAGTTGCTTTTGAAATAGCTAAGGGAGGATATTAGCAATATGAAAAGTAGAAAAATGAGATCAATATATTGTGCACATATATTTAATAATGCATTCTGAAGCTGTTACTAGGCACATACACATTTATGATTGTTATATCTTCCTGATGAAAATTCTTTCATCTTATGAACATTCCCATTTATCTCCAAATAACAGTTCCAGACCTGAAATCTTTCTCGTTGGATATACTCTGGCCACACAAGCTAGCTCATGCTTACTGTTTTCACAGTGTATAATTTTTCATCCTTTTACTTTCCATCTATCTGTGCCTTTTTGCTTAAATTGCTTCTCATGGAAACAGCATATGGTGTGTCTTATTTTTATATCCTTTCTGGTTATCTCCGCCCTTAATTTGAAGTGTTTAGGTCATTCACATTTAAGGTAACTATTAATGATTGGATTTAGGTCTATTATTTTCTGTTTATTTTCTATTTGTTCTGTAACAGAGTAGTCGCCCTTCCTCCCATAGATATGGAAGTGTAAAATTGAGAGTGGGGAATATATAACAAAGGGAATGGCCTGGGGGAAAAAATGGCAAAAGATGATTTTCGTCTCTTTAAAACTCCCACTCTTTTTAGGAACTGAGGCCTGCATCGCTGCTTCAGGGGCAGGTGGTCGGGAAGGGCAGGAGAATGTCTTTTGTTCTTAGTGTTACAGGAGATGGCTCAGCTGAACTATCGGCTCCATCCCCTGGTGCCCACCCTGCAGAGGTCTGGGTGGGCCTCCCAGGCAGGTGGAGACCACAGGCTTTGTCTTCGGCAGAGATGGGATGACTAGAATCATTAACAACAATAGCCTGGAACTGAGGGCCCTCCCTTTAAAAGTTCTGCATTTCTGCTTGTGGACAGGAATTTAGATTTTGAGATGACAGAGTCTGCCATTTTCCTCCTTTGCTGGTAAAGTAATAAACTTCTCTTTCCTTCTCCTCAACCACTTGTCCTGGTCCTTCTGATGCGGCCTTGCGGACAGGTGCTGAGCTTTTGGTAGCAATGCCACTTACTTCTCTCCTTTCTTGCCTTCATTCGGGTTAATTGAATGCTTTCATCATTCTGTTTTAATTCTTGTTTTATATTATTTCTTGATGGCTGCTCTAAGGATTACAATATGCTTCCTAAACTTATGACAGTCTGCTTAGGTTTAATATTGTGACGATCACATAAAATATGAGAATCTTGCAACAATATGGTTCCGTTTATCCCAACCTGTTTTTTATGCTATTATTTTCATATATATTACATAAATGTATGTTATAAACTCCATAATGTAGTAGTATATTCTTTAAATGTGCATGTACCTTTTAAAGAAATTATAAGAATATATATCTATATAATTTTATAGAAAATATATATACATAAATATAGATATATTCCTAAATTTACTCACCTTTTATCATTTCCAATGTTCTCAATTGCTTCCTATAGATTCAAATGTCCCTTTGTTGGCACTTCCCCTCCAAGAACTAGCTTTAACACATCTTGTAGTGCATATCCACTAGCAATGACTTTTCTAGTTTTTTCTTTATCTGAAAATATCTCCACTTCATCTTTATTTTAGAAGAATGTGTTTACTCTATATACCATTCTGGCCTTGGAGGGTTTTACTTTTAACACATTAAATAGGGTATTCCATTTCCTTTTGGCCTCCATTATTTGTGATGAGAAGTCAGCTGACTTTTCTACCACTGATTCCCTGTATGTACTGTGTTGTTTTTCTCGGTCACTTTCTAGATTTTCTAATTTTCAGTAGTTTAATTCTGATGTGTTTCACGAGTAGTTTTCTTTGTATTTATTAAGTTGTTGTTGGTTTGTCAAACTTCTTGGATCTGTAAGTTTATATTTATCATCAAGCTTGTCAAATTTTTGGCCATTATTTCTTTAAACAATTTTCTTGTCTCATTGTTTACCTCTTCTCCCTTTAGGAATTGAATTATGTGTATGTTAGATGATTTTATATTATCCTACAAGTCACTGAAGCTTTGCTTATTTTTTCAAATTTTTTCTGTCTGTTCTTCAAATTATAATAAATTTTACCAATTTATATTCAAGTCCACTCTTTCTTCTGTCTGCAATATTCTATTAAGCCTATCTAGTGAGTTTTTAACTTCAGATATTGTGCTTTTTAATTCTAGAATTGTGATTTTTTTTATAGTTTCTAGTTCTTTGTTGAAACTGCCCATCTGTTCATTCATTATGAATGTATCAATATTTTCTAAGTCCTTGAACACATTTATATCTGCTCTGAAATCTTTGTCTACTAATTCCAATATATGAGATACTTCAGGACTGGTTTCCACTGCTTTTCTTTTGACTGTGAATCACAATTTTTCTGCTTATTTTCAAGTTTAGAATTAGATTTTTTTTATATACTAAGTATTGTAGATGATACATCGTGGAGAATCTGGATTCTGTTATCTTTCTCTAAAGAGTATTTCTTCCCAGGCAGTTAACTTGGCAGACATAAAATTCCCAATTCTGTATCCCCTGAGATGGACAGCAGCTAAAATTTCTGCTCAGTTCTTTCAACTTCCAGTAGTTTCTGTTTTTGTTTTTTTCCTGCTTGTTTTCTGCTGGGTTGGAGGATTGTTCCTTGGAGGATTCCCTACCCATGCACAGGTCAGCAGTCAGCCAAGGATTTGGTCAAATTTTACATTCACTTTTCTTTTTTTTTTTTAATTGAGACAGAGTCTCACTCTCTTGCCTGGGCTAGAGTGCCGTGGCATCAGCCTAGCTCACAGCGACCTCAAACTCCTGGGCTCAAGCGATCCTTCTGCCTCAGCCTCCCAGGTAGCTGGGACTACAGGCACGCGCCACTGTGCCCAACTAATTTTTTCTATTTTTTGTTGTTTGGCTAATTTCTTTCTATTTTTGGTAGAGATGGGGTCTCGCTCTTGCTCAGGCTGGTCTCGAACTCTTGAGCTCAAGCGATCCTTCTGTCTTGGCCTCCCAGAGTGCTAGGATTACAGGCATGAGCCACTCCGCCCGGCCTACATGCACTTTTAAGAAGCCTCTGTGGCTTTTCACTTTCTTCAATTTTCTTTCTAAATCCCATCTCTGACGTGTCAAACCAGTAAGCCTAGCAGCTTTATGCTTGAATTCTGGCCATCCTATGCTACGCGGTCTAGAAAGCACCCTCAGGCAAAAGCCTTATAAATTGCAAATCTTGCCCACTGCATTTCCCTTCTTTCAGTGGTTGACTTCCCTGTGGTTTCTGCCTGTTTTTTTCTCTCCAGTGCCTTCAAATAGTTGTGTTTTTTATTTTTTCCAGAGTCTGTAATTATTATAATATAATACAAGCTACTCAACCACTATTGGAAGCAGACCTCCGACTTTTGTTTTAAAACACTCAAGTGAAGATGTTGACTTGTCCGAAAATTTAATGAAAAGATCCAAGGTAGCGATATACATTTGGTACTCTTCGACATATAGATGGTATGTAAAGCCATGAGAACAGAAGAGACCATTAAGACGGGAGCATGGACAGAAAAGGGAACCAAGGACAGAGCAATGGGGACTCCACCATTAGGACTGGGATGAGAAGACAAGCTGGTGGAGGAGACTAAGAAAAAAACTGCGAGGTAAGAGGAGGAAAATCTTGGGGAATTTTTTATAATTGTCAAAGATTCAGTTTCCGTATCTGTGAAATGGGAACAATAATTACCTTGTAATTAGTGGGAAGATTAGAAATGATATATTTAACGTACCCAGAAGAGTATACCTTAAAAAAAAAATGCAACAACAGGATAGCTATGCTATCTATGCATGATATTTATTATATTTAGCTTTATTATTCCATGCAAAGAGAATGAAGATCCTCCACATTTTTTACCAGGGGTGGATTGCGTAGAGATGGAGAAGACAGACAGCATGGACGAGGACGAAGCTACACGAGAGAGGCAAGGGCCTTTGGGATGCTCATCCAGCGTGGACTCTGGATTGATCAGCATCCAAATGGATAAATGAAAATGGTCCCCCCACCCCAGGGATGCCAGGTGTTTGCACCGTTAATGTGTGGACTCTCTGGCTGTGGGCAGCACCTCCAGGTCCTTTCATGGATACAGACTCAAGCCACGCAAAAGGAAGAAAACCTACAAATCAAGTCAAAAGGCAAACCTTTTTATTATTATTACTTTATCATATTATTTATTGGATTATACCCAAAGCATAAAATAAACACCCGTGAGCCCGTAGATATAAATTATTTTTTGAAAACTCCCATACGGAAATATTTCAAATAATTTGTCTGGATATTCCCTCCTCAAGGAAGTGGAGTGTAACTCCCCCTTCTTAAGGATGGGCTGTGCTTAAGGACTGGTTTCCAAAGACTATAGAATGGAAAGGCGGAGAAAAATAACTCCCACTGGAGAAATCTGGCAAGCTCCTCCTTAGCCCAGTGGTCAAGGTTAACATCGACAGCGCTAAATCCTGTGGATGGGACAGGCCCTCCATATGCTGTGATGAGAATGGCACTTTGCCCTTTCGTCTTCATCCCCAAAACACATTACCACAGAGTGGGCATGAGGAAAACATCAGACAAACCCCAACTGAGGGACATTTGGGTATACGGAAATTCTCTGTATTCTCCTGGCAGCTATTCTATAAATCTAAAATTAAATGTTTATTAAAAATATATAGGCTGGGCGCGGTGGCTCACGCCTGTAATCCCAGCACTCTGGGAGGCCAAGGCGGTGGATCATTTGAGCTCAGGAGTTAGAGACCAGCCTGAGCAAGAATGAGGCCCCATCTCTACTAAAAATTGAAAGAAATTAGCCGGACAACTAAAAATATACAGAAAAAATTAGCCGGGCATGGTGGCGCATGCCTGTAGTCCCAGCTTCCTGGGAGGCTGAGGCAGGAGGATCGCTTGAGCCCAGGAGTCTGAGGTTGCTGTGAGCTAGGCTGATGCCATGACACTCTAGCCTGGGCAACACAGTGAGACTCTGACTCAAGAAAAGAAAAAAAATATATATGTGTATATATATATGAAATCTTAATACTGTACACAGAGGTTTTTTGAAATCCTTTTATTCCTGGTTCAGAAAGAGGCAGCTGAAGTAATGATTTTGCTGTAAAAAAAAGGGCAGGAAAGCAAGAGAGGCTGGCACCGACAGAGGCACGAAGCTCCGGGACAGGCAGAGGAGGTGCCAATTAGTTGGGCAAAACAATGGCTGGTCTCAGAGAGAAACAGAGAAGCCCGTAAACCATCCCACCTATTTTTAAAAACTGGTGCCTGAGCTCGAACACATTAGATGTAGTCAAACGGTGGGCGCCACTGGTTTGAAAAAAGAAAGGAAGGGAGAGAAGGAAGGAGGCAGGGAGGGAGGAAGAGAAAGGGAGAGAATATTTCCATTTATAAAAATTACGCTTATTTAAAACAGCTTTTGGGGATGGTAAGCAGTATTTCACAATGCAGACATCTCAGTTTGAGAAAGCTTGATTGATTTCCTGATTTCCAGGAAAACTGAGCTATCATCTGGTTCCTACTTGGCTGTTTACTGGCATGAATACGCAGTTCTTACAAAACGTGAAATGGCTGCTGAAAAAATGAATTTAATTCGTTTTGACACATTGATCCAAGTTTCCCCCGCCCCTGTCTCCAAGATGAAGAAAATCAGTGGTGAAACTTTCTTCCTCACGCCACAAAGAAGAGTGTGAAGAATTCTGGAAGATTTCATTTCCTTGGGAGTTTTTACACGAACCAAAGGTTCGGAACCAGTCTGCTGGGGAGGGAGTCAGTTGGAGTGAGCGCAGGCACCTCCTTGGTGGTGTGTCGTGCCCTGGAAGCTCCACCGAAAGCTGAGAGCAGCAGCTGGGTTTTGTGTTCCCGGCACTCCCAGGAGTATCACCGCCACCCACAGGGGCTTTGAGCACCTGCTGGGACAGCCACAGGGAAATGGCTGACATTGAGGATGCACTCACCAGTCCTGCAAGCTACACTCAGCTCTAAGGTCCCATTTTAGAAAAGGAAAGTTAGGCTCAGAGGAGTGAAATACCTGGCCCCAAACACATGGTGTTAATTTTATGTGTCAACTGGCCGGGCTTCGTGCCCACTTATTTGGTTAAACAATAGTCTAGATGTTGCCGTGAAGAAATGTTGTAGATGTGGTTAACATTTATAATTGGTTGGTTTTAAGTAAAGCACATTACCCTCCATAACGTGGGTGGGCCTCATCCAATCAGTTGAAGGTTTTAAGAGCAAAGGCCGAGGTTTCCAGAAGGAATTCTGACTCAAGACTGTAACATAGATATCCTGCCTGAGTGCCCAGCCTGCCTGGTCTGTCCTGTGCATCTTGGACTCAGGACTGCAGCATCGACTCTCACCCGCGTTGCCAGCCGGCCCGCCTGCCCTGCAGATTTCAGACTTGCCGATCCTCCACAATCACGTGAGCCAGTTCCTTAAAATAAATCTCTCTGTCGATAGATAGATAGATAGATAGATAGATAGACAGATGATAGATTTCCACGGCAACAGGGGATAAGGGGGAGGAAGTCATGCTGCCAAGGCCAAGGTAGAGGGGGTGGCGGGCGTGGCGTGGGCACCGGCCTGAGGACGGCAGGACTTGTTGATCGGAGACTGCGGGAGAATGTGGGAGGGTCCTTGCAGAAGACGGGTAGATCCTGACGGCAGGTGTAAGGGTGCTCGCTAGGGAGTGACAGAGAGGTGACAAACACACTCCCCTCGTAAGACAGCTTGGTAATTAAACAAGGAGACCCGCTGAGGGAGGATTCAACATGAAGGAGACCAGGCGTCAGGAAGATGGGGTGGTCGAGGAGGGAAGTTAACTCCTTCCTATGTGCCGAACACTGTTCTCAGTACTTTCCTCATATTAATTTCTTTAGTATTATTGCCCTCATTTTGCAGACAAGGAAACTGAGGCCCCGGATCACAGAGCTGTGCGTGAGAACAGCATATGCTGTGTGTCCCCGGAGCCCGACACCTGCCTGCTATAGTGCACCACACAGGGAGGGGACAAGGCTGGGACAGGCTCCACTTCCTCGTCGAAAAGGAAAGGCTGAACTAAGCCTGGGTTTCTAAAGCCAATGCCCCATCCTGCTAGGCTGGGGGAAATCCAACTGCAGTCTTCACTGGGGCTCCTCCTGGGAATTTGACAAAAGTTTCTGCAATCTTATGGACCCCACAACCTCCAGAAAGCCCCTCGGTTTATCAGTGTGCACTTAAAATCACTGGGTGTTGTGCCAGTTAAGAATGTGGAGGCCGTGAAATACTGTGGGGATTTAAAAAAAGAACACGGGGCTATATATAGGAGAAACCCTGCCTGATAGTAGTGTAAGCTAAAAAAGCTATTTAGTTATTTCACATAGCAAGAGGTCTAGAGGCAGGCAGCCCCCAGAGTGGTGTCACAGTTCCCTGATGTGTCCAGGCATTCAGGATGTTTCCATCCTTCCATTCTATCATCCTCAATGTGTAGATGTTTTACTCTAAGCTTGCTGCCTCATGGTCACACAATGGCTGCCAGAGCTGCAGAGTTCACAAAGCCATCCACACTCAGGGCAGGTAGCAGGCACAGACCATTTGTATCTTCTTCCCAGGCTTCCTCAAAGTGCTCTTGGCCAGAACCGAGTCCAAAATCACTCACCAGCAAAGGGAAAATTAGCATACTTGGTTTATAGCAATCATGGGTCACTCCCTGGAGCTGGAGGAAGGGCCCACCTTTCTGAGCAAGTTGTAGCCTGAACAAAATATGGGTTCTCTAAGAAAACAGGGGAATGGCTGATCGATAAGTAACCAACTATGTCTGCCACAGAAGACCACCGTCCCCATCCACAGGGCTCTTTTGGGTCCATGGCTGTTCTGCCCCAGACCACAGAAATTTCAGCCAAGACCGGGAACTGTGTGCTTGGGGTCCAGCCTCCCTGGGTGCACCTAACAGCCTCCACCTGGGCTTTGCCAGGGTGTTGGTGGGAGCTGGGCACAGTCCCAAGTGGATTTGGGCACTCACGGGCCTCCACCTCCTCCTGGTCCGGAGAAACCTCCTATCTAAGCCACACTGTTTCTCAACCACACTTCCCTCCCTCACCACCCAGCTTTCCCATCCCGGAGTCCTAGCAAATATTCTTGATGGTGAGACCTTTGGGAAAACAGAGAGAAACAAGTGTCTTGCTGGAAGCTTCTTCTCTTTGACAGTTAACAAAAACCTGTCCCAAGGCCTGGTTACCTTTGTGCCTGTGGTGGTTGGGGGCACGGGGGTAGTAACACAAGGAAGAAAAAAACAACAAAAATTAATCTCTGTAAGTGACCAGGCCACTGCTACAGCAGGAAGCACAGTGCCTTGGCAAGTAGGAGACCTGGGCCCCAGTGCCTGCTCTGGGCCTAAATGTCTTCATCGGTAAAATTGTTTAGAGGGCACTCAGTGGGACAGGGATGGGAGATCCCACCCATTTTGCCAACTAGATACAGAGGCCTCCACTAATTCCCTGGCAAAATGCCCCCATGAAATCCATTCCTCCTGGATGGTGAGGTTGGGAGGCCCAGAGGAATAAAGGTAATACGTGTTGTGGGCATCAGTGCAGAGCTGGGAGTTTCCAACCCGCCTCTGTGATTATACAGAGTTAAGAAATAGCAGAGGATACTGAAAGTCATATTTTATTAGCTAGAACAGGAGCTCTTAAGTGGGGTCCACAAACTAGAGAATTCAGGGGTCTCTGAACTTGGAAAATATGACTTTATTTTTAGCCACTTCTATTTCCTAAGTTATGAGTAAAGGCAGCAAACTGCAGTTGCATCAGCAGCACCAATGGAAATCACAGAGCTGTTCCTATCCCGTACAGTGTGCTGCAGATGTCCTGAATGTCCTCCACACTCATCTCCATTTCAGTCTACAGTAGCTTAAGAGGCCCACTCCTAGATCTTATCTAATATGTTAATAAAGAAACCCAGGCACATATTACCACATTACGCATTTAAAAAGTGTTTTGACAGGTCAGGCGCGGTGGCTCACGCCTGTAATCCTAGCACTCTGGGAGGCCGAGGCAGGAGGATAGCTTGAGCTCAGGGGTTCGAGACCACCCTGAGCAAGAGCAAGACCCCGTCTCTATTATAAATAGAAAGAAATTAGCCAGACAACTAAAAATAGAAAAAAATTAGCCGGGCATGGTGGCGCATGCCTGTAGTCCCAGCTACCTGGGAGGCTGAGGCAGGAGGATTGCCTGAGCCCAGGAGTCTGAGGTTGCTGTGAGCCAGGCTGATGCCATGGCCTGGGCAACAGAGTGAGACACTGTCTCAAAAAAAAAAGTATTTTGACAACTATATATCAATATCACCAGACTACTTTGTGATCCTGTGTATTTTATGCATATGAAAATATTATTTTTAGAAGTGATCCATGGCACAAAAAATGGTCAAGAGGCCCCAGCTTAGGGCTCTGTTGACACGCAGGTGCGGCCCAGTGAGAGGGAGCTGCCTGGCAGAGCAGGGGCTGTGACAGCAGGAACTGAGCAGGATTCCAGCTGGCAGCACCCCCGCCCCAGGACATCCCCCGAGGGCTCGACAGAGACAGCCGCAACTCGACTCCCCGGGATCTTCAGTTTGGTTGAATGGCATTGGGCCTCTGCTGCCCATGGTGAAAAGGAGAAATCACCAGCCTGCCACCTTCAATCACAGGAGGTTTGGGGAGAATGGGCACAGGGCACCAAGTGCACTGCGGGGTCAGGAAAGGGGAGCGTCCCGGCGTTGGTTCTTACGATCTGCTTCAGCTGAACTTAAGGATGCAAAAGCCAAGAGTGGGAGAAGAGGCAGGAAAACTCCTTCCTCCTCCGCTGTGGTTGCAGCGCTTCTCTGGGCCGTGAAGAGACAGTTCCCCGCACCCTAGTGGAGGCAAAAGCTATTTCCACGTGCCAGGCGAGAGCTGAGCCACGCCCCTGTGCAGACTCCAGCCTTGCAGGCTGCTGGGGACGCCTGTGCACGGCGGGCTGTCCTCCTAAGAGCAGTTCCTCTGCTTCTGCTCCCCCATGTGCTGCCCCTCACTGGGAGCGGCGCGGGCGAGCCCTGCCCTGGGACAGCACGGCCACTGTTCTCACGAGCGGCCCAGGCCCCGGCAGCCCTGGGAGAGGAGCTGCACCCCGGGCAAGGACACCCTTCGTTTCGAACGGAGGGAATGCAGGGCACACCTGCTGCCACGGACTGTCCCCGTCTCCCATCTGCCTTTCTCATCTCTGTTAAGACCTTCCGAGCCACCCCATCACCGCAGGGCAAGGCCCAACCTCATCCCCCGTGGTCCTGCAGGCCAACAGTGAGAGCAGCTGAGCCCAAATCCCCCAAGATCAGCCCTCCTGCCCCCAGCCGGCGGAGAACGGGCTGGTTTCCTGTCACCCAGGCCACGCGCCCACGGGGTAAGGCCCAGCCTACGACCCCTTTGTACCGCAGAGCTCCTTCACCTCTGTTTGAAGAAAGTTCCCAGGTCTGAGGCAACTGCGAGGGAAGGGCCTGACGTTTAATTCTGGGCTGGGGGATGATCTGGAGGGACACTGAGGGGTGATGGGGAGAGGCCTGGGAGTCTGAGAGCCTGGAGGGTTCCAGGAGAGCGACAGGAAGGTACGGCCCAGGGCCACCCACTTCTG
Source organism: Indri indri (assembly GCA_004363605.1). Classification (NCBI taxonomy): domain Eukaryota; kingdom Metazoa; phylum Chordata; class Mammalia; order Primates; family Indriidae; genus Indri; species Indri indri. The sequence continues at coordinate 24,294 of RJWJ010008554.1, forward strand.
CTTCCTGCTGTGCTCTCTGCTGCCTTCGAGGCCACACGGGTCTGGTCAGGGCACGGAAATGACCGGTAGGACCCTGGGTCATCAGTTGTTCATTTACTCACAGATACTTGTCCCAACAGGGGCCCACAGCGGGCAGTGGGGAGGGAATGCTGCCCACAGAGGGCCTGGGACAGGAGAGGATGCCACTTGTTCCCTGAGGGAGGATGATGGAGAACTGCTTCCTGGAAGGGGGCCCGAGGTATAGTCTTGAAGGATGACGAGGGTTTTCCTGAGTGGAGAGGGACGGAAGGCCCAGAGCCTTCTAGGCGGAGGCTCTGGGCTGCACTGGGCAAAGACGGCCATGTGTGAGATGCAGCTGGGGGGAAATGGGGTCCCCTTTGGTACATTTGGGAAGTGGCGGATTCAACAATATTGAACAGGTCTCTTTACTGCAGGACTCATCAGAGCTTTTAACCTGCTTATGCACAGAATGAGCCCCAGGGTGGATCCCAGGACTGGAGTCCCATGGCAGGCCGTGCCATATACATGGGAGGCAGGGGGCTGACGAGTCAAGAAAGGATGCAAGGGGGTTGGAATACCAGGCCAAGAAGGCTGGACTTTTTCCTTGGGGCCAGTGAGGAATCTCAGAAGGACTTAGAGGGATTTCGACGCAGGGAGCCTGGGGCAGTTTAGTAATCAGCAAGGTCAGGGCCAGTCCTGGTCATGGACTCCCCGCTCCTTGGCAGCAGGGCCACTCTGTGGGACAGAAAACAGAGTCCATGGACATACATAGCCGGTAGTAAAGGAGCTCAGAGATACACACACAAGAAGAGAGAAAAGGCCGGCAACACTTGAATCCAAATTTGGGGTAAGAGCCGTTGGCGCAGTGGTTAAGCCTGCCTGGGTTCGAATCCCGACTCCATGACTTCCTAGCCGTGGGCATCTCACCGAGTCTCTTGGGGTCTCAGGGTATTTGTCGTCATTGTTCTTAGGGCAGTTTTAGGTTTGCAGAAAGTACAGTGGGTTCCCATATTCCTCCCCCATTCCCCTATTACTAACATCTTGCACTAGCGGTACATCTGTTACAACCGATGAACCAACGCTGATACATTATTACTAACTAAAGCCCATAGTTTGCTTGAGGGTTCACTCTTTGTGTTGTACAGTTCTACAGATTTTAACAAATGCACAGTCCTATGTCCGCCATTATAGTATCATACAGAAGAGTTTCGCTACCTTAAAAATGCCATTGGCGCCTCAGTTTTTTGTTTTTTTTTTTTTGAGACAGAGTCTCACTCTGTTGCCCTGGCTAGAGTGAGTGCTGTGGCGTCAGCCTAGCTCACAGCAACCTCAAACTCCTGGGCTCAGGCGATCCTACTGCCTCAGCCTCCCGATTAGCTGGGACTACAGGCATGCGCCACCATGCCCGGCTAATTTTTTCTATATATATATTTTTAGTTGTCCAGATCATTTCTTTCTATTTTTTAGTAGAGACGGGGTCTCGCTCTTGGTCAGGCTGGTCTCGAACTCCTGACCATGAGCAATCCGCCCGCTTCGGCCTCCCAGAGTGCTAGGATTACAGGCGTGAGCCACCGCGCCCGGCCGGCGCCTCAGTTTTAACAGCTGGAAAACGAGTGTGCCTCTCATCTGCAGCCCCTCGGTCTCCCACTGTAGGTTTCTGATTTAGGGCTCCTGACAAATTCAGTAGTGCTGAAATCAGCTGCCTGTCTCTAAATACGGTCCAATATCCATCAGAACCACCGGGCTTGGGGTGGGGTGAAAGGTCCTCATTTGAACACACATTCTAGGGTCTCAACTCCAGACCTGCTGAATTGGAATCCCTGGGTGGGGCCAGGAAGCTAGTCTAGCAAGTCCCCTGGTACTCGGGGCCATTTGAGACCCACTGTGCCCCTGTCTGCTTGTGCAAATGGAAATTTGTTCGACCAAAGGTTTTCAAACCCAAACAGAAGGATCCTAACCACTGTCAGGTGAAAGCTCTGGAGAGCTGTGCCATCTCCCGGAAAGGCGTGAACAGTTTGCCACAAAGCCGGGAACAAGCCCACTTGTGCCTAGCGCAGCTCCCGGGCGACAAGCCTGCTGGCGTTTCCTATCTTGATTGCTTATCACTCACCCAAAATAGCCTGAGCGCAATGTCTCACCAGCTGCAGCTCTCTCTGCAGCTCTCTCAATTTAGCAGCCAAACACATTTGGCTCCATAACAGCCCACGAGGCCTGAGCACAGGGCCCAGGAAGGGGCCCCCTCATGGCCATCTGTAGGGGGTTGAATAGTGTCCCCTCAAAATGCATGTCCACCTGGAGCCTGAGAATGTGAGTTTATTTGGAAATAGAGTCTCCGCAGACGTAAGTGGGAAGGATCGAGGTGAGATCCTACTGGGTCAGGGTGGGCCCTGAATCCAATGACTGGTGCTCTTCTAGGAGGAGGACAGATACACTCAGGAAGGCAAGTGAAAACGCACGCAGAGAATGGAGTGATGCAGCCATGCCAGGGAATGTACCAGAAGCTACAAAGAGGTAAGGAAGGATTCCCCCCTGGATCCTTCAAAGGGACCATGGCCCTGCCAACACCTCGATCTCAGATTTCTAGCCTCCAGAACAGAGAGAGAATAATTCTGTTGTTTTAAGCCATCCAGTTTGTGGTAACTTGTTACAGCAGCCCTGGTACACTAATATGCCATCACTGCCACAGACCCCTGGCCCAGCTCAGCACCCCTCTCGGCCCCACCACAGCCAGGAAGGAAAGGACCCCCCACCCTTGGGCGGTTCTCCAGGTGGGCATTTTAATAGGGCCGTATGATCAGAGCTAATTTTCCCCCAACCAACAGCTTAGAATTCTGCGCCTCCTAGGCCCATCTCCTACACAAGGAGAAGGGCCCTTCTGTCCTCTGCTCGAAAGGCTGTATTTGGAGAAGGGTCGAGACTTTGGTAATGACAAATAAATACTGGTCCCTGGACAGTGTCTGGCCAGCGGTGCCACGTGGCAGTTCCTGGGCTCAGTCGGGGGTCGGGCTGCACGAGTCGCTACAGCTTCATGCCACTCCGGCGCCGTGAGTCCTTCCGGGCAATGGGGCTGAAGCTCACGATCTCCTTGTAGATGTGCTCTAAGGAAGGCAAAGCGGTTTCAGGTGGGTAAGGGGATGCTGAGGGCAAGAGAGGGCCCACCCCCGCTTCAGACATAACATGGAGTGGGAAGTCAGTTCAAGGAGAAAAAACACACAGGAGCTAATTCCCACTCAGAGAGAGGGAGCAGGAGTCTCCAGCGGGGGCCGGCCCGGGCCAGGCAGGGAGGCGAAGGAGGACGGGCTGCAGGCAGACAGGGGAGGAGCCCAGGGCCCGGCTCTTACGCTTCCATTCGTCCACTGTAAGTTTCTCGTGTTCTAAGGAATCATCGAACGGCTGCTGGGCCTCCGTCTCCTCCTCAGGGTCCCGGAAGGGTTCAAAGAAGGGGTGGGCGAGGGCCTGCGCGGCTGTCAGGCGTTTGTCCACATCCAGCTCCAGCATCTTCTCCAGGAGGTCTACGGCTGCACAGCAGAGCGTGAGCCTCGGTCCAGGCCTGGGGAGCCCGCCCGCTGGCATGGACCCAGAGGCCCTGGGGCGCAGGCCCCGAGACTCACCCTGGGGACTGGCCTGTGGGAAGAGCTGAGTGAAATCCTTCTTGGGGCTCTGTGGCAGGGACTGGATGTAGGCTTTGGCCTGGAAGACAGAAAAGCATCAGGGCTCCAACCTCAGGGTACAGAGCAGGGCTGAAGGCTCAGGTCAGAGTCCGAGGCAGGACAAGTCAATGGCACCTGCCAGGGCAGAGGGACACTGTGGGAAGGTGCAGGTGGCCCAAAGGCCCCCAGCCCACCTGGCCGCTGGTCAGCCGAGCACACGGCCTGAGCCAGCCTAGTCCCCGTTTGCCACCCACCGCTTTGTCGTTCAGCTTCTGCACAAACTCTGTGCCCGGCACCCCGGTCACTTTCAGGATCTGGGTCAGCTGGTCCAGGTCTTGGCAGCTGGTTAAGGCTCGGCCTTACTCTCTGCTGGTGGTGTGAGGCTGCCCTTCCCTCGGCCCCACCGTCACTCCACCCAGGTACCATGGTGACCAACTGCCGCCTGCGTTCAGGAGAGGACGCTCCTCCTGCAGGACTCGGTCTCGGGAGGCTTTCCGACATGCCGGGCTGTGAAGGGTCCCTCCCTGACAAACGCTCCCAGAGTGTGGACTTCCAGCCCTCGCACCCACTTTGTGCTCTTCCTCTGTTTCCTCATCCTCCCTCCCGCCCCCACGGTGCGCTGGGCAGGGCAGACCCTGCGTCTCCTCGTCCCCGGCCTGCCCCGCACACAGCTCAGTTAACGTGTGCGGTGCCGAGACACGAAGCAGGGTCTTCGTGGTGTAGACTTACAGGTGACTCACTTTCACCATTTTGCCTATCTGCATTTAAAAATTATTCTACAGGGGAGTGTGTATCACTCTCGCATTAAAAAAAAAAAGAGTTATTTAAATAGAATGTCCGTGGAAGGAATGAATCCCTAAGTGGAGTTTGGCTTTTCTGGCAAAGGATACAATCTTTCCCCTTAAACAGGGTTTTCCCCGTCAGCATCTCCGCCATGATGCAGCCAACAGACCAGATGTCCACTGCAGAGGGAGGGGAGTGTCACTAGGCTGTCGGGGACCTGGCGATCAGTCAGCGTGGAATAACCAGGTGGCCCCAGGGAAGCTGCCCGAGCAGGCCCCGGCCCTGGCCTCCGGGGCGGCCGGCCACTGACCAGTCTGGTTGTAGTGCATCCAGCTCAGGATCACCTCGGGGGCCCGGTACCAGCGGGTCACCACGTAGCCGGTCATCTCGGCATCTGCGGGCCGTGCCAGCCCCAAATCCAGGATCTATGGCTCAGGGGACATGGGGAGAGGAGCTTGCTGAGGAGAGGAGGCTCCTGGAGCGGCTCGGAGGGCTCCCGCGGTCGAGGGCCCACCCTGCCCCCGGCTGAGCCTGCCGCGGCCCCCTCACCTTCAGTTCACAGTCCTCGTTCACGGCCAGGTTGCCCGGCTTCAGGTCCTGGGCGGGAGGACAGAGAGCGAGCACTGGGCTGAGAGGCACCACAGGAGCTTGTCCTGCCCTGCTAGCAGTGTGCCCCCAGCCAGGCCCCTTCCCTCTCTGGGCCTCAGTTTCCTCATGCATAAAATGAGGGTTGGACCAGGCATCCTCTCGGGCCCGTCCGGCTCTAGCCATTCCTGATTCTCAAAGCCTGAAACACCCAGCTCAGGGCCCGCTTCGTCTGCAGCAACTCCCCGTGAAGTTCCCCGGAACACAGCGATGCGTGTGAGCGGGCCTCCCTGGGCCAAGGCTGGGTCTCGAAAATCCACATTTCATGCTGCTGGAATTGTCCCCTCCCTCCACCTGTCCCCACTCCTTGACTGCCAGAGAACCCCCCCACCCAGGAGTGGGACGGGGCCTCTGAGGACTGTGGCAGAGAAAACACTCACCCTGTGCACGACCCCAGCTGAGTGGATGTACTGTCGGGGGAGAGAGAGGGTGGATTCATCGCCCAGCGTCCACACCAGGCATTTCAGCCTGGCTCGGGAACCTCGGGCCTGTCACCACGCACTCCCCTCCAGCCTCCCCCAGACCTCAGGTCTCAACACCAAGGCACCTCCTCTGCCGCCCTCCAAGCCCCCACCCACTTTGAGGCCTTTGAGCATCTGATACACGAGGTACTGGATCTTCTCCTCACTGAACTCCATCCCCATGATCTTCTGCAGGTCTGTCTGCATGAAGGGCATCACCAGGTAGCTGGAAGGCACGAGGGCTTCTTGGAACAGTCCCCAGCCCCACCCAGCCCAGGTCAGGTCTGCGCTCAGAGGACGGGGGTGGGGCAGAACAGAGGCCTCAGAGCTGACCTCCTGTGCAAAAACCAGCCCCACCCCAGCCAGCCAGCACCCCCCACGGGCCTCCAGGCTCCTGGTTCCCAGCCTCCCCGCGGCAGGCGGCCCAGTTGGCAGAGCTCAGGGTAAGCACTTCAGCTATTGCGTGTTTAGGAAAACCACATGGAGTTGTGTTCCCGCTCTTCAAAGGTACCCTCTCCTCGCCCTCCTTGGAGCCCCACAGAAAGCCACAGCTGGGAGTTGGGAACATCTGCCAGTATTTCCTTCTGCTTCTGTCCAAGTATTTTCTCCCCCAGAGGGTCAGGCCTGGCTGCGATGGCTCTGCCAGCAACAGACAACATGCCTGCCCTTCCAAGAAGGATACAATAAAACAGTTTCCAGGAGGACAGAGGAGGAGGCTGGGCCATTGCACCGTCTTAGGGGATTGCAAAACAGGTCGAGGTCAGCGAAATGTAACTGTTACTCAAGGTAGTAACAGCAAAATCCAGAACAAAAAATACTAAAGATTATAAAATAAATATTTTTTATAAAAAAGGGATGTGGTGGAGGCCATCTCTGTGAGTCTCTGAATTCTGGAAGCCTTCCGCCCGACCACACCACCCCCAACCCTGGGCCCCGCTCCATGTACAGTTCCCTCCTGTGTCTTCACCCCTACGTGGACCCCAGTTCTTTCTTCTTGGCAGACAAACTTCTGGAAGCCTCGCTGTGCTAGGACCACCTGCCCTTGACTTTGCTTCTTCAAGTGGTCAAGTGACCACTCCAGCCTTTCTCGCTACCAAACTTCTGGAAAGGGTGACCCACGCTCCTTGACTCCACTGCCTTAGCTCCCAGGCCCCGCCCCCCCCCAACCTGGTTTCTGCTTCCGTCCTCCCGCCAAACCGCTCAGCTCAAGGTCACAGGCAACCACATGACAAACACCACTACTCCCTTTCTTGGCCTTTTGCAGAGTCTGACACTCCCTAAGAATTCCCTGCCAGGCTCCTCTGCCCCTGATCAGGCTCTCAGTTTTCTTCATCTGCTCATCCTCTTGTACCCTCTCCTTAAAGTGGGCGTCCGAATCAACATGATCTCATCATGTCCCACAATTCCCTGTTCCCGAATTCAGCTGTCACCCACAGGTGACGATCCGGCCCAGACCCAGATCCCTCACCTGGACCTCCTTCTGCTGAGGTTCATTTTTATTTGCAACTGCTGATTAAACATGTGAATGCTCTTCAAAAGTGAAATGTACAAAATGGGGCTGTCTTTCCCCCCAAGATCTGTTCTTCCTCCACTTTGTCTTCCCAGCAGGAACCTGAGCATCCCCCACCTCCGCCACCTCACCCAGCCCCTGCCTCCCAACAGACACAACATTCTGTCAGTCCTGCCTCCCAACTGGGTCTCAAGTCTGCTCTCAGCATTCTGTCAACTCTACCTATTTTTTATTTTTTAAATGTATTTACTTTTGTTTAGGGACAGGGTCATGCTGTGTTGCCCAGGCTGGTCTTGAACTCCTGACTTCAAGCGATCTTCCCACCTCAGCCTTCCAAGTAGCTGGGATGATAGGCGTGTGCTACCAGGCCCAGCCACCTCTACTTTAGATCAAGTTCTGGGTCACTAATGCTGGCCCTCAGGGTTTCCCTCCTCCCCAGAGCTCCTCCCTGCTCCTCTCTCACAGCTGCCAGAGTGCACCCCCAAAATCCCATCTGACCACATCACCTCCCTGCTCAAAACCCCCATGGACTTGGGGCTACCTGTAGGATCAAGTCCAGACTCTCAGCTTGACCAAACCAGCTGCTGGCCTCCACTTGCCACACTGAACTTCCTGAAATGTCCAAACAGCTCAGTGTAGCTTAGGGCACTGGTGAACCCTACATTTAGCAACTGTGCTTTCTGGTTCTACGTAAGTCTATCAAACACTCCACCGGTCACAGGCAGCCCAGGCCTCCTGATCCTTGCTTCATGCTGGAAAGAGCCCCCAGGTCCAAAGCCCCACCTGGGCCTCCAGGGAAAGGTGAGGGGCATTGGTGCAAACGCTGTGAGGTCTGATAGGCATGTCTTTGTGGTGTTAAAGCTGGGCAAAGAGCAAAGCAGCTGTGCAGACAGTTCCCTGCCAGGCAAGCACACCCCGGAAAGCCCACCCTGCCTCTTCCTGCCTGCCTTTCTCTCCACCCTTGGCTGAAAGCATCTCTCCAGAGAGAATCGTACCTTGACAGACCAAAGGCACAGGGACTGCCAGGGAGGGGGGGCCCTCCTACCCAGAAGAGAGAATCTGGACCCTCCCCAACTTGCTCCTGAGTGTCAAGTAAGGCCTGCAGATGCCCCAGAACCCAGTGAAGCCCGACTCACAAGTCGTGGAAGTTGCGCAGGGAGGAAGCAGGGGTAAAGACATCCAGGAGCCCGATGACCTGGGGAAGAGGTCACCAGTGAGACCTAGACAGATGCTGCCCCCTCCTCCCACCTCCTCTGGGGCTCCAGGCATGCACGGGACCACCCGCCCTTCCTCATACACCACCTCCAGCAGGAGACAGGTCCCCAGCCTTCTTGGAAGCAGTTAAAGGGGCAGAGGCCAAAGAGGAACCCCCACAATTTGGAGGGAGCTTGCAATAAACAGTGGTGGAGAATCAGGCTGGGGAGAAGGGGAGGTGGAGAGAAGGGGTGTGCTCGCTGCTCCCAAGTCTGGTGTTCAGGGCAAGCAGCACAAACCTACTCTCAACTCAAGTGGTAGCAGGGAACCATGAGGGCAGGGTCAAAGGGGGAAAAGGAGGGAACAGGGAAGGAGCTTTCCAGCTGGCAGGCTCCCTGCCCCTGACCTTGAGTCTCCAGCCACATCCATCCTTGCCTGCCACGCCACTGGTCCACAGCCGGGGGCAAGATCACCCCTGGCTGGAGGCCCCAGGGGAAGGGTTTGCTGAAGAGGAATGGGGCTTAACATGTGCACAATAGTTTGAAATCATTGTTTGAATGTTTGCCCTCCGATCTAGGTGTCCTGGAGCAAAGCCTGCTTGCCTGGCCCAGAGCGGGGTCGCTGGTTTTCCCGGCTGTTTCTGTCAGGCAGGACAGTCTGTAACGGTCACGCATCCAGGCTGCCAAGATTCAAATCCCAGCTCCGCTACTGACTAACCACATAACCTGGGAGCCTTGCTGTGCCTCGGTTTCCTCCTCTGTGACATGGGGGCAGTAGTACTAGTCTCATGTGATATCGTGAGAACTAAACAAGTTAGTTTATGCAAAGCTCTTAGAACAGTGTCTGGCACATAGTAAGTGCTCAATTAAGTATCTGTTATTGCTACTGTTACTATTACCAGGGTCACATGTGGAAACAACATTAAGTGGGATTCTAGTCCCATAAGCTCTTAGGCATGGAACAAACTACAAAGTTCCTGGATGCCTGTTGCCTCTTAACAACGAGATGGTAAGTTTGTACCTCACAAAGCTCATGCTGCCAGAAATACTCTTTGTACCTTTCCTGGAAGGAAGGTGGGCAGGGCAGGTCCTGGCACCCCCTCCTTTTAATAATGAGCTGAGAAGCCCGATGGGTGGGGCAGGGAGGAGATTCTCCTCCTCCTGCCCTGGTCCTGAGCTCTCTGTCCTGGGAGAGGCCTGGTCAGGACCCCTCGGGTCCCCTCCCCGCGTCCCCGGCCTACGTTCTCATGCTGCATGTGCTTCAGCAGCTGCAGCTCCCGGCAGGCACGCTTGGCGAAGATCTCCGACTGGAAGGGCCGGCTCAGCTTCTTGATGGCCACCTTCTCCCCCGACCGCTTGTCGATGGCGGAGCTGCAGGGGCACAGGCCGGTCAGCAGGCAACGGCTTTCCTCCTGGGCGGCGCCCACTCCAGACGCAGGGTGGTATCCCCAGACGCAGGGGCCCGCCCAGGGATGCCCACCGCCTGGAACGTGGGAGAGCCCGGAGCCCTGCAGCAGGGCAGGAGGCACTTCCCCTCTTGGGCCTCAGTGTGCTCATCCGTAACAGTGGGGATTTGCCCGACGAACCCTGGGGTCCCTGCAAGGTTACCATCTGGAGCACCAGACCCAGTCCTACTTCAACCCCCAGGGACCCCACACAGCCACCCAGCGAGAAAGTGAGATGGCGCCCGGGTGGCCCGGGCCAGGGCCAGCTCTGCCGCGGCTGGAGGCTCCTGGCTCGGACTCCACTTCGCTCCCGGCTCCACGGCGGCCCAGGACAAGCCCCGGGCAGGGCGCTGGGCCTTGGGGACCCGGGTCAAGGTGGTGCTGGAGAGTGGCCAGCCACGGGCGGCCCAAACGCCCGGCGCCCCCGCGCCCCCAGCGGCCGCGCCGCCCGGCCTCACCACACGGCGCCATAGGCCCCGCTGCCGACGTGCGTCGGGGACACGTAGGTCTTGGGCAGCTCCCAGGCGGTCTTGTTGACCTCCTGCTTGTAGAAGCCCCTTTTCCGGGTGAGGCTCATCCCGGGCACCCGGTCTCGGCGGCCCGGCGCGGCGGCTGGGAGCCCGACCCCCGCGCCCGGCCGTGCCCGCCCCGCGCCGCTCCTCCCCTGCGCGAGGGCGGGGCCCGGCGCGCGGCGCCCCCACCTGCCGGCTCGCCCAGGTGCGCCTCGGCCGCCGCGCCCGGCAGCCGGCTCCGGCTCCGGCTCCGCCCAGCCCCGCGCCCGGCCCGGAACGGGGGCCGCCCTTCGGAACCGAGCGCCCGGCCGCGTGCCACCGGGCGTGGGGCTGCTCGGACCCACGGAGGAGGGGAGGGCGCGGCCTCCCAGCTCCCTCCAGCCCTGGGCTCCACAGGACGAGCGGGGATTTTGAAGACAGTCTAGGAAAACGAAACAAACCCCGTAACTTTTGTATCATGGGAAATTTCAAACAGAGGAAAATAGAGTAGCCCAGTGCTTCTCACACTCGAAAATGCACAGGCAGCGCAATTCCCAATCGCAAAGACGTGGAAACAACCCAAGTGCCCATCAATACACGAGTGGATTAATAACATGTGGTGTATGTATACCGTGGAGTATTACTCAGCCGCAAGAACATGGTGAACTAATACCTCTTGTATTAACCTGTATGGAACTAGAAACCATTCTTCTAAGTGAGGTATCACAAGAATGGAAAAACAAGCACCACACGCACTCACCGTTAAATTGGAACTAATGGATCAACACCTAAGTGCACATGTGGAAATAACATTCATCAGAAATCAAGCAGGTGGGAGGGGGAGAAGGGGAGCGGGAAATTCACACGTATTGGGTACAATGCAGCTACCTGGGGGAGGGACACATTGACAACTTTGATTCAAATGGTGCAAGAGCAATTTATGTAACCAAAAAGTTTGTACCCCCATAATATTCTGAAATAATATATATAAAAAATAGTAAAACAAAATGAATAAAAAATTTTTAAAAAGAAAATGCACAGGAATCCCCTGAGAATTTTAGGTGATTAAAATGCAGATTCGGATTCAGTAAGTCTGTGGTGGAGCCAAGATTCTGCATTTCTTTTTTCTTTTTTCTTTTTTTTTTTTTTTGAGACAGAGTCTGACTCTGTTGCCCGGGCTAGAGTGCCGTGGCATCAGCCTAGCTCACAGCAACCTCAAACTCCTGGGCTCAAGCGATCCTCCTGCCTCAGCCTCCCGAGTAGCTGGGACTACAGGCATGCGCCACCATGCCCAGCTAATTTTTTTTTATATATATTTTTAGTTGTCCAGCTAATTTCTTTCTATTTTTTTTTTTTTTTTTTTTTTTAGTAGAGACAGGGCTCTCGCTTTTGCTCAGGCTGGTCTCGAACTCCTGAGCTCAAATGATCCGCCCGCCTCGACCTCCCAGATTGCTAGGACACAATACCATTCTTAAACCTAAAATTAACGGCACTAATTCTATAACACCAAATATCCATGCAGGTTCAAAGGTTCGGTTTCAAACACAGTTTTTGCTGGCTTCCAAATGCCCTGTGAGGCAACGGCAAACCAGGGCCCTCTGCCCCCTTAGTCTGGTGGCTCATGCAGCCCATAGCAGATTCTGTGCTCAAATTAAATCGCAAAGGCCCTTGAGGAACAAGGTGAGGGGCGGAAAATGGCTGCAAGGGTGACTTATCTAACCCCTTTCTGGCCTGGGGATGGGGCTGTGGAAGGGGTGGGGACCTCTTGCTTCACTTTGTCAAAGGGAGAGAAAGTGTCTTGAACAAGGAAAGGAACTTGCGAGGGGCCTGCAACAAGCTGGGGGTCTGCGCTAGGGAGTCTGTGGACCCCAGTCCCTCCCTGCAGTCCTGCGGCATCAGGCATGGCCTAGAAGACCATTTTGGAGTCCGGGTGGGGTGCAGGGATCATACAAAAATGCCCCACAGGGATTTCAGGCAGGGAATCTGTCTTGTTCATCTCTAGCACAAGTAGAATATCAATAAATGTGTGGAGAATGAATGGAAGAGTCAGCCCATTAGAAGTGAAAAAATATTCATTTAATAAACATTTGTGTTTGCCATGTGCCTGCCATTATTCTAAGTGCTTGACATATACAACTCACTTAATCCCGGTAAGAAGCCTGTGAGTCAGTACTATTGTTATCCTCATTTTAGAGATGAGGAACCTGAAGTACAGAGAGGTTAAGTAATTTGTCCAAGGTCGCACAGCTGGTAAGGGCAGAGCTGGGTGAAGAAGTTAATGCAGCCTGATTCTAGAGTCCATGTTCTTAGCTGCAAGGTATGCAGCGTCTCCAAATTGAGGGGCATTGCTCCTTAAAGGACATGGCCTTGCCCCCATCATAAGGACATGTCTACTGGTCAAACCCTGTGTCCCTCAGTACATCCTGCCCTGGGGTATCCGACACATTCCCCACCCTTTTCCCTGCCTCACCCCCTACTCCAGCCCTGACACCTGTGGGAGAAGGGAAGGGTTTCCCTGCAGGAGTTTTGGGACCTTTGGGGTTGGTGGCACCAGTGGAAGTTACCCTGAAGCAGAGTCCTTCAACTTCAGAATCAGGAGGCCAGATTTTAGGGCTGGGAGCAGGCAAGAGAGAGTTGTCCAGGAGATTCGGGTTTCCTTCTGGGTTGAGGATCTAGAAAGGAAGGGGTTGGCATCTGGGCCACACACCAGGTCAGGGCTGGAGCCTCTACTGTGCGTCTCTAACACCTGTGCGTGGCAGAGGTGAGCCAGGACGTGAGGAATGCCAACAAGGAAGTGCTCACTGCCCAGGTGGGTGCGATGCTTCAAGGGCATGAGCTGGTCACTTTGGCTGTGGCTCCGGTTGCCCCTTGAGTCAGGAAGTGACTCAGGCCTCAGCTGCTGACACTGACCCCTACCTCGGGCCTGTGTTTACTCAGCAGCCTGGCAGCCTCAGAGGGAAGCCATGAAACAGGAGAGTGGGAGGAGGGAGTCCTGGAGGCCCTGCCTCCCCCGGCTCCCAGACTCTCTTCTCCTTGAGTTCAAGGTCACTTTGCTCTTCTCCTCCCCAGCCCCTGACCCAATGTTGCTTGTTGGTTTCTGCCCTATTAATGTGGAGGCAGGGGTTCCGGAAACCAACTTTGGAATGAGACCTGAATTTCCGTCCTGGCTCTTGCTACTACCTGCTGTGTGATGTTGGGCAAAGTTCCTTCCCCTCTCTGAGCTTCAGTGTTCTCTTTGTAAAATATTACAGTATGACAAGTATATTTAAAGAGTCTGAGGAATGTATTATTCCAAGTACAGTGTAAGCATATTCCTCACAACAACCCCGTGAGGTAGGGGACTTCGATGCCTCCAGTCAGAGAGCACCGGAAATGCGCCCGTGGGGACCACACTGAGTTTACTGCTGGCTGCGGTGAGGGAGAGCGTGCACCATGGGGCTCGTGGGTATCTCAGGAAGGGGGTGTCAGAAAGAACTTAGAAGGTTGGCCCTTGCGTTAGGTGATCTGGGAGGGCATAAGGAAGCGGGCTCTGTTCCGGATCGCATGCTGTCAGGAAGTGAAGGTGATACTATGATTGCGTGTCTTAAATCTTACCCAGAAGGAGGGAGACTAGAACTAGGCCAAAGCTAGGCAAAAGCTACAGCTAGTAAAGAAGCAGCCTTCACTCAGATTAGCTGTACAGGGGATGTTGGGTCATTTTTGTGGTTTGAACAATATTCATGTTTTGTCTGTGTTCAGATACGATTATGGAGTAGTCTGGTTTTGTCTTGGTCCACACTGGTCACAGATGGCCTTGTCTGATGCTGCTGTCTTTGAAATTATCTATGCTCAACAGACGCACACTAAGACTGAGCTGTGCCAGGCCAGCTCTGAGCAACCACATCCTGGCTGGTAGAACCGGGCCGCTCCCTGCTGTCAGGGCTACTTTGGTCTGTCCCAATATTATTATACCCTAGTACTGATGGAGAGATCAAGGCTCAGAGAGGTTAAGTAATTTGCGCCAGGTCACATATAACTAAGAAGGCGGTGAACGTGACCTTCAAACCGCGTGTCTGCCTCCTGAGTCTGCACATACAACCACCGACTAGAATGCCTGGTGCCCAGCAAGTACCTGAAAGTGGCTTGTTGCTGTAGTGTGTCTTCCCAGCCAGGATGTGAGCCCCTGGAGGGCAGGCGCATGGTTTGGGAATTGAGGACTTCTTTGAGATCGAGACAAAGTCCCACGTGATTATGAGCTGTCATGTCCCCATCCCAGCTACCCGGACTCCATCTTGCCTCAGGAATACGGCAGCTCCTCAAATGATAAGCTGCCCTCTCTGTCCCAAACAGCAGGGCCAGCACTCACGTCCTCACCACTACTGACTACGAGTCTGCCGCAAAAATGGGAAAGCACGACACACCCGGAGTCCCCGGGGGCAGAACAGGCAAGGGAGCCCGAGAGCTCTGGCTCCAGAGCTGAGAGATCCCCATGCTGTGGGGCTTTCAAAACTCCACAAAACCACCAAAATTGCAAGGAGGCAGGGAGACACAGAAGACAGACTCTGCGTTTGTGGGCTGTGCTGTGACTTGTTAAGCTGTGTGATCTCAGACAAGTTAGTTGGCCTAAGCCTCAGTTTCCTCATCAGTAAAATGGGAGTGGGCTATAATACCCACCTCACAGGGCCATCACGAAAACTAGAGATGACAGGAGAAGTGTCTAATTCAGTGCCTGGCACCTAGTCGGCCTAACCAGAAGCGGCCCCCTGGGTGGAATCCACTCCAACTCTCATCCAACTCCTTTATTAAGTTTTTACCAAACACCCAGCCCACAGATTCATTTGCCTGTTCGTTCAACATTTATTCATTGGGCACCTACTATGTGCCTGGGACTGGTCTGGGTGAAGGGAATGTAACAGAAAAGGAATAGACAAAGACATTCTAGTGGGGAGGCAGATGAAAAACCCATGAACGACTGTGTAGAATTAGGCTGAACCATATAAAATTGCTGATATTTAATCATTTCATGTGGTTCAACCCAAGGTACCAGCAGATGGAATTAAGTGCTAGGAAGAAAATAGGGCAAAGGAAGGCTCTAAAGAAGGACCGTAAGTGCTATTTTAGACGGGGCGGTCAGGGAGGTCTCTCCGAGGAGGCAACAACTGGGCAACCCTGGATGGACAGGGAGTTAGCCATCCGTGGAAAGAGCAGGCGTCTGCCTTCCACACCCCGCCGCACAGGGACACACGACCCTGCGGACCAGGGTGTGCCGCCAGCCTCATTGCCCGGTGCCCGTCCCTTCCCCGACTCCAGCGGCCTCCGGGAGTCTCCCAGCGCCCAGCTCGGAGCCCGGGACACCTTCCTGGCCTCTGGAAACCCGAGGGGCTACCCAGCCCCTCCTGCGTGTCCCTCGCCCGCTCCAGCTCTCCCCAGTACTTCTTCCCCTTCTTGGGGCCGGGGGCTGGTCAGCAGACCTGAGCAGAACGTCCTTCCCCGGAGCGAAGGACGGGCGCCCCCTACAGGCGCCCCATAGCGACGCGCCCCGCCCCGCCCTCGCGTTGGCGCCCCCTGCTGGCGGCCGGGCACGGACGGCTCTGCCGAACCGCGCCTCCCAGCCAGACTTCCGGGGCCCGGGGGACACATCTGCCCTCTCCACGCCCAACACCCCACTCCAGTCCCGCGCTCCCAGTTCCACGCCACCCCTAACATCTCCTCCCTGCACCCAGCCGAACGACGGCCGCCTCGACCCCGTCCTGTGAAGATGTGGCCGGGGAAGGTCTGGAGCGAGACCTCTTCTCCGTTTGCTCTCTGCCTGGTCCTTGGTGGCACTCATCATCACATTAATTAGTCCGCGTTGTCCCCTGTGAGATATCCATCTCCACCAGCATACGTGACTCTGTGAGGGCGCGGGCAGCGTTCTGACCACCACCTTTTATACCCCTCCCTCACCCCATGCCCAGCCGCCCTCCCCAGAGGTGCCTGCTGCCTCGGGTTGGTGTGCACTGGTCCCATGCCTGCTTTCTAGCTGTACCATATCCGGACGTGTCAGTAAACACTATCAGACTGGATCATACTGCAACTTCCTTTTTCACTTAAGCTCGTTGGTAGAGTCTGCCCGCGTTGAGTCATCTAACTCAGGGTTTCTCAACCTCTGCACCACTGACATTTTGGGTTGGATAATTCTTTTGTTGCGGGAGACATCCTGCGCATTGCAGCATGTTCAACGGCATCCCTGGCCTCTACCCACTAGATGGTCACCGATGCCCCCTCACCCAAGCGTGACAACCAAAATGTCTCCAGATGTTGCCAATTACCTCTGGGGCACAGATAAAGTTGGGGGCAGGGAAAAGACAAAATCATTCTAGTTCATTTGTTTTCATGCTGTATAACATTGGGTTGTATGAAGGCATTAGAATTTATTTCCTGTTCTCCTTTGATGGACTTTGAGGTTTGTTCCCATTTTTTCTTTCCTGCTATTGCAGTGGAATATTAGAGTGAAAAGTCTCTGTACTCACTTTCTTGTGTTCATATGAGAAAGTTTTTCTAGAATAATTACCTAAAATAGAAGTGCAGGGTCACAAGCTATGTGCAGCTTCTACCCTACCAAATCCCACCAATCTGCTTCCGATGTATGGAAGTTCTACAATTTTTGTGTAGGCAAAATCATCAATGAGCCTTTTCCTGTGTGGTTTCTGGTTTTGTGACATGCTTTGAAAGCTCTCTTCCATTTACATCTTCGGTCTGTCTGGAAATGATTGTAGCTGAAGGAGAAAAGTGGCTAGCCAGTTGTTTTGGCACCATTTATCAACACAGCTCATTGAATAAATAAATACGCATTCATTTTTATGCATTCATTTCAAAAGCTACATATTTTTACAGATTTAGGAAATTTTCTAGGACTTTCATCAACCTGTCAATAGCTACTATTTCCAGGTAGTGAGATAATGGATGTTCTCTAGTTACATTTAAATTTTTTTCAACAACAAACATGTTTTATTTGTGTCATGAAGGATTAATAATAGAAAAAGTAACGTGGTTCGTGCTTTGACACTAGTAAGCTCAGTTACAAAAACAACTGGCTCGACTGGAGGCTGGGGAGATCAGTGGGGTGGGGGGATATTTCCTAACCGTGGAGCAGGGTGGGGCTTATTGGGGGCAAAGCAGCCACTCAGGTGTTTGCCTCCAGATGGGACACTCCCTGCCACAGCACTTTGTCAGCAACCATTATCAGATAGTCATTGCCTCTGTCACCGGGCAGAGCTGTGGGCGGCTGAGCTTTCCACGCAGGATGAGCAGCTCTGTCATGCCTGAGCAATGGCCCAGGGGAAATAGGTCGTCATGTAATGGCAGTGGATGACGACCTCGCACCTCACGTTGGAGACAGACGGTGAAGCCAGCTGGCCAGGTCAAGGTAACCTATGAGGACACGCAGGCCTGGACTCCCACGCACAATCCCATTGTCTGTCAGCTGAGCACCAGGGAGGGGGATCAAAGGTACACCCAGCCCAGAAATGGCCTCCAGCAGCAGGCACTCACAAGTTCTGTTCTAGGGGTACGAGGGAGATGGTGCAGTCAGTTTACCAGTCTCCCCCATCAGAACATCAACTCCATGGGGCAGGAATTTGATTTTTATTCTTTCCCATCTTCCCAGTGCCTGACACAAGGAAAGCACATGATAGATATTTGCAGAATGGTTGAATCACGGTACAAGACACCATAATGACTTCCGATTCCCTTTCTTTTTCCTTGATATTTTCATTTTAAAGTGGGCAGATAGATGTGGAAACAGAAGGAATTATCTGGGTCATGGCCATCAGCTACCTTCAATAGTCTGTTGATTCTATTTCTAATTCCTGTGCATCCAACTTAAATTGCACAGCAACACACTGCAAAGAGAACCAGAACCCAATTCTAATGCTGTCTCTTCTTAAACAAGGAACTTCCACACAGTACCGTTTCTTAGGCAGGGCAGATAATCTCTGAACATTTGGTTGCTTTCTTTAGATGGTGTTTACATCTAAAGACTGTCGAATGTAAAACCAGGAAGCAGAAGACAAGATGATTTGCAAGGGATTAAAAGATGATAGTCACTTACTGATGCGGTCAGGAGAGATGAATGTCTGTTGTGTGCCAGGTGCCATGCTGGGTGACAGACATGTAGTGAACAAGACACAACCTATACCCTCAAGGACATGCAGCCTCAAGCTAGTATTTATTGAGCATTTATTATATGCCAAGGGCTTTACGTGTTTAACTCATTTAGTCTCACAACAACCTTATGAGATAGGCTCTGAAATATTTAATAATTTGCTCAAGATGGTACCAATAGGAGGTAGTGGGGCTGGGATCTGAACTTAGGCAGGCAGACTGGTTCCACAGCCTGCATCCTTAACCTTTATGTTTTTCCTTTTGAGCAGGTGATACAAACAGCAGGCAATGACAAAGCAATCAGGGCCACCACTGATCAATCCAGCAGAGCACAGGGTGCAGGCAGAAGACATACCTAATCCAGGCTTGGGGATGGTCAGGGAAGATTTACAGAGTGATGTCAAGGCTGAATGGAAGAACACATAAGTTAGCCCAGAGGAAGGGGGAAGGAGAAGAGGGTTCTAGGTAGAGAGACTATCACCTGCAAAGGCCAGGAGAGAAAGTAAGAGCACGGAGTGACTTTGTACACTTAAAGTAGCACCATAGAGAACCAAAGGGAAGCATGCCAATCTTCTAGGACAGTGGTCCCCAACCTTTTTGGCACCAGGGACTGTTTTCATGGAAGACATTTTTTCCACAGACCAGGGAGAGGGGGATGGTTTCGGGATGATTCAAACGCATTACATTTGTTGTGCGCTTTATTTCTATTATTATTACATTGTAACATATAATGAAATAATTATACAACTCACCATAGGTTGGGGACTCCTGTTCTAGGAGATACAGTAAGAATGTTGGCTTAAGCCCTTTGGCTGAAGGGAAGGAAAAAGTGGCTTCTCCCCAGAGGACGGGAGAAGCACTTCTATCCCAGATAAGTAAGGAAAGGAGAGCGAGAGGGGTGCAGTGTGTACTGATGACATAAGGCACCAAGTGCCCAGCTGTGGCTGCCATGAACTCCTCCCCTCTTTGGCCAGCAGTAGCCAGAAAGTCCACAGAGAAATTATGCTGAATGAATATGTTTCTTGATTTTCTTTGAAAAACCAAGAGAGGTACGTCTAATGTCAATGCCATGGAACTCTCTGGAACCAGTATTCTTTCAGTGTTGATACCAGGATGGTCTGTTGAATCCAGCCTCAGTTGTAACGTGACTCCATATGAGAATGAGACATCACTTGTACCGAATATGCAAGGATGGAAACTGCCTAACATACAGCAGGAGTCCAGGGACATGACCACTCTTTGGTAGGGGGTGAGGGACAATGGGAAGTCAGGTCTGTCCTTCAGTGTGGAGGTTTTACTCCTTGGGGTCCTATATATCCCTTGAGTCATTTAGGCTGTGAGTCCTCAACAGGTGCACTTTGGAAATATGTGGGGTCATTTTTGGTTGTCACAAAGGCCAGGGGTATCACTGATATTTACCACACAGGGGCTACAGTACAGAGCAGGATTCTCAACAAGCATCGTTTCCTATCACAAACACCCTGCTGAACATTCATGTAGGTGGAAAACCCTATTGAGGATCACCTGAGCCTAGACTGTAACTTGGCTTTACAAATAAAACACAACTACTTTTTTTGCATATTAATATACTTAAATTTCCCAGGATCACAACCAAATAAATCAAAAGATTTTTTTTTTGAAATTTTACTAAGAATTGTATACCAATTTCAGAATTGACTGGCAGCAGTCATGGTATTTGAGTTGCCAAGACAACACAACCGTATCAGTCTGCGTTTGCAACTCTCACCTTCAAGGTGATTCTATGTATATGTGCAAGCATCTAACTGCTTTATTACGTCTTTTATGTAGTTATGCTTGAGCATTTACATATTGAAATGTATTTGTATTTTTCCTTTATTCATCATTTATATTAGGTTATTATACTTTGAAATTGTGTATGTGACTTATCTATGGGTTTCACTTCAGGATTATAAAAGGAATGCTATTAAATATTAATGATGTAAAGGGTTTTGGATCTGATAAGAGTTTAAAACTACTGGTCTTTGTCAAAGATCTAGGCTGCGCCTGTGGTTTTACACCATTTTATTTTTTGCTGCAACTGACACTCAAAAGGTGGTGGTATAACTTTTTTTTTTTTAGTTGTAAAATCGGGCTTAAGGTTATTTCCTCATTTAACTCTTAGTAACTTCTAAACAAAGGACTTTCTCTAAATTGAACTACTCAGAGTCTGGGCACCCTGGCTCACGCCTTTAATCCCAGCACTTTGGGAAACTGAGGCAGGAGGATCCCTTGACGCCAGGAGTTTTGAGACCAGCCTGGGCAACACAGCAAGACACCATCTCTAAAAAAACAAAAAAAAGCCAGGTGTGATGGTGCACACCTGTAGTCCCAGCTACTTGGGAGCCTGACGTGGGAGGATCGCTTGAGTTCAGGAGTTCAAGGTTGTAGTGAGCTGTGATCACACCACTGCACTCCAGCCAGGGCGACAAAATGAGACCCTATTAAAAAAAAAAAAAAAGTCTTGTAGCCTTATCTACTTCATCACTAGATTTCCTGGTTGCGGATAATAGCCAGAGCTTCTGCACAAAGGATAACTTAATTCACTTAACGTCCACCTCCACTGTTTTATTTTTTTTGAGAAATAAAACGGCCTTAATCCAGTCCCAAACATACTTTCTTCTCAACTGCCTAATATTTTCCTTTTCCCCTGCAGGATATGCACAAGTCTAAGAAAGCCTTTCAAATTTGCACTTTCCCTCTGAGACACCAAGCCATGCCTTTAAGTTACAACAGGTTAGTAAATGTTGACCTTTATTTTTTCAAGAGAAGAGGCTTTGGTATTCTGCAACACTGGGAGGGACAGTTTTCGATTAGTGGTTTTCAATCCGAGATGATTTTGCCCCCCAGGGGGCATTTAGCAACATATGGAGCCATCTTTTGCTGTCGCTGCTGGGGGAAGGGAGTATGTGTGCCACCGGCATCAAGTGGGTGAAGGCCAGGGATGCTGCTTAACACTCTCCAATGCACAGCCCAGCTTCCACAACAAAGTCGTCTGTGGTCCAAAATGTCAATAGTGGCAAAGTTGAAAAATCCTGCTTCAGATCCTTAAAATATACCCTTCTACGGGGTAGGAAACTACCAAGTCTTCCCAGGTGGGTGCACATCCTGCTACAAAGGGGTGGCAGAGCTCTGCTTGCCAGACGCCTGACAGCTGGGCGCAATCTCTTTCCAGCAAATGTTCTCCTGCCTTGAAAAGTGGGGCTCTACCCCTGGCAAAGCTGAAATTCGAGATTGGTTCCCCAGGTCACATAGACTTTAAAAATCCTTCTCATCATCAACAACAACAAAGTTTCTGATTATAAAAAAAATTACTGCATAAAAAAGATGAGCATTACAGAAATAGCACAGAAGTTAGAGCCCACAATCCCACTTGCCAGAGTTGCTTGCTGAAGTTTACTGTGTTCCTTTAGGTTTTTCCTAGCCATACACCATCATTAAAGGGAGACAGTGTACTAACAGCATGCCACTTTTCCTCCTTCATAATGTATCTTGCCCATCTATCCATGCCTCGCCATGTGGTATGCCACTGCACAGATGGCCATCTTAATCAAGTCCTTACTGACAGATGCGTGCGTAACTTCCATTGTTTTGTTATTACAAAGAATGTGGGACTGAGCAACCTTTTACTCTTTTGTTTGTGCACCTGTGAGGACTTCTGAGCAGTGTAAATGCTAAGTTCGAAGGGTACGTACATTACTGAAACATACCGGTATTGTAAGTAAAGGGGTCTGCATTATTTGCATATTCATTAGCTAAGTCCTTGCAGCTACCAGACTGTAGAGAGAAGTGAAAGTCATCACAACATGAAAACATTCCCTAATGAGCTGGTTACTTATAAAATCAGTCCCTCCTTGCTTCTCAAGTATCTGGAACCCTACGTATCTATCCTGCCCACTGTATTCTAGTCTTCTGTTAGTCTCTAATGTTACATTGTAGGCATACAGCAAATGAGAAAATAGAATGCAGAGTAACTGCAATAATCACAAATCTCACAAATGATGGTGGATTTGATGAAATCGATAAAGAATGCTAGAAAACTGCTCAGATCACAAGCAAAGCCACTGAGAAATGTGGATCTGGCAGACTGAGGCCACTTAACAATAAAAGGAAAGGTGATACGGTGATATTTATATCCACAATAGATATTCATAGAGATGAGTATCAAAAGATTGAGAAGCCCCTGGAAAACTGATGAAGTCCTCAAATATTTTTCACAAAAGTTCCCTCTATGATTACATTGCAAAAATCAAATGAGAAGGATATTGTAAGATACCAAATCACAGTTTCACTCGAAAAACAAACTTAATTTATTCTTTGTTCATTTTAAGCATATACATTTGAAATTATGAACATGCTTTTATAATTTTGTTCCATTTTTGTGATTAAAGCCCCAATTAGACTTCCCCGATCCCTCCATCCCCATGACATACTATGAAATTTTGGTCCCTGTTTTAAGTGGATTCGCTTTAGGTGCGCTTTCTCTGGTGTCAACTCTCCTTGAGCTAAGCAGGTCCTCCTCTCAGAAGCCTAGGAGGAAGGCTGCACTCAAGTCTGGTATGTGAAGGCAAAACATTCCCTCCAACTGTGTGATCCTTGCAGGAGCTAAAGTACCCTACGTGACGACTGGGGCCCCTTTCTCTCACCCTGTCAAGAAGTCACAACACGAAAGGAGCCTGTGCTTGGTCTGCCTTCCATCACCGCCATCATTCCCAGCCGCCAGCCAGGGACCAGCCAACGCGGGACAAAACCCCAGCTGCATGTTCTCAATATCCTCACAGGCTGGGCCTCACAACCTACTCTGGGACACCTGTCAGGTGTCATTCCTGGGACACTGAGAAAGGAAGCACACTGGCACAACGTTCCTTGTGAACTGAGCTGTGAGACCTCATGCCTGTTTAATCTCATGATGCAATTCGGTAGTTTTGAAGAGCATTTTCGAAGGCCATAGCCAGCTAAGACAAAACCGTCATAAAATACATTTGCTTATAAGCCTGTAAACAATGTACACATATATGTATACACCCAACCTTCTCTCTGGCAATTTTAAGAGAAAAATATACTGCTTATAGATAGTCTAGAATGCCAAAGGTGAAAAGAACTTAAACTTCACTTTATAGATGAAGAAACTGAAGCCCTAGGCCAAGGGTCGGCAAACTTTTTCTTTAAGGGGCCAAATGGTAAATAGTTTACATTTTGTAGGTCCTATGGTCTCTGCTGCGACTACAACTCTGTCACTGTGGCATAAAAGCAGCCACAGACAATACATAAACAAATAAGTGTGGTTATGTTCTGATAAAACTTTATTTATGAACATTGAAATTTGAGTTTTACATTATTTTTCACGTCCTACAAAAATACTGTTCTTCTTTTGGTTTTTTTTTTCCCCCAACCATTAAAAAATGTAAAAACCATTCTTAGCAGGCTACACAAAACAGGTGGTAGCTGGGATTTTGCCCTCGGGCCACAGTTTGCCGACACCTGTCCTAGGCCACCCTCACACCCCCGTGTGTGATACAGACCCTGCCATGTGATACCTTGTTGATTTGCTCTTTGCTTTACCCATTCACATCACAGACCCAGATTCTCTTCACCACAAAATGTACAGCTAAGGAGCATTATTAACATTTTTGAAATTTTAAGAATAGTATTAAGATCTGTCAGAAACATGCCAGGCCACAATTGAAAGAACACTGATATGATGCCATATTGCACATTAAATAAAAACAATCAAGAGAAAAATGTAACAGATTTGAGAAACTCACTGATTTTCAAAAATAGGCTTTATTTTAACCAGTGGTATTGTCTGACATCCTATATGGCATACCTGATTACAGCCAAGTTCATGAATACAAATAAAATAGCAGTTTCCCTCATTCTCTCCTTTGTTTTCTGTTCAGAGAAATCAGGAGATGGGAGCGTTATGCTCAGAAACCAAAGAGCTCTTCCGAGAGCTCCAGCTTAGAGTCCAGGCTCCTGGAGCATGCAGCCTCCTAACACGTATGTGGTCACATGTGCAAAGATCTTTATTAACAAATATTCAGAGCAGTATTTCTACAGGAAATCACACTAGCATTTACGACCAAACATAGCTGATAAAATTCATTTTGCTGTGGGTGGGGAGGATTTGAAGTGCATATAAAGGAGACGAGGCCTTTACGTTCGCTTTGCTTGAAAGAGGGGAGAGTCCGGGGAGGTGGGACCACCATCGGCCTGCATCCTTCCTTTCACTCCAGCTGATCCAGGGGTCCTACCCTGGCCTTCCGGAGTGCGTGCGGCACTGCGCTGACAGAGAAATGGAAACACATTGGCCCAGATACATGATTTTGTCACACGGCCAACACTGGAAGTGGCTTTACACTTTCTTATTACACAAAAGACTTAAATATGTGGGCCCTCATGTAGCACAAAATGCCTAAAATTCAGAAAATTATGAAAACAACTCTTCTCCACCCCTGAGGATATTTCATCTTTACAAAGTTGAAAATACAAAATATTAAAATAATTTGCCCTTTCTCCCCATCAAAAGGAATCACATTCTCAAAAGATTCCTACACTATATAAAATTCTGAAACAAAACTTATTTCTCCCCAAACCAAGACCCAAAAGTCAATGTTAAGCTGCCAAGAAGACCCTTTTCCAGAGAGGAGTGGAAAAGACACCTTATTACTACTTTTTTTTTTAAACCACATTTAGAGAAAGATAGCAAAAGGAGTTTCTGGCCTCATGATGTTTATTTTTCCCTTTTATTTTCAGCATTTCTTGGCATTGGTTAGTGGGAGAAAAGAGAACAACTTGTTTTCCAAAGTTTGGGATATTCTTGGGGAAAGCCCTGATCTTTCCCATGTTGGCTCCCCCAAAATAGTTTGTTGAAAGATGGCAAGAATGAAAATGCTATACATCCATCTGTTCGACTTTTTCACGGTTTTCACATCCAAAGCACCTGGAGTATCAATTGTGTTCAACACAAAATAGCACTGGGGGCTGAAGAGAGGATGATGTCACTTGCCCATAACATCAGCTGACGAGACACAGGATCTGAACTATCCAAGAAGTCTTCACGGGCAAACCTGCCTGGCACCAGGGCCTCCCGAAGAGAACAGGACAAGCAGCTGTGCATGCTCAAATAGCAAGACGTGCAGAACACCTCCCCACTCTGCTAGAAACAAAGAGCACACAGGAAGTGCACTGACAGCGAGAACCTGGCTCTGATTATTGGGGCCAATACTCACGAAACCTCTGCACTGAAGGTGAGGGCTAAGCAGAGAAATGGCAACAACGCCTGGAGATGGGGGGAGAGAGAGACACACACACACACACACGCACGCACGCGCACACGCACACATGCACACACGGCTGCCTCCGAAGGCCGCCTGGCTGCTTCGGGCCCACAGCAGCCATCCAACAGCCTTGTCTACTTGCCTGGCTCAGAACTTCAGCAGCGGCAGTCTTTTAACTAGCTACACTGTCTTCTCTCCTTTTAAGGCACAAACATATTTACAGTTTCAAATACACCTGTCAAGTTCTGAGAACCATACTAAGCAAGTTAACAGAGGCCAGCTGGTCCGTTTTGGCTGTACGCAGCGCTGAGGGACGGCTTTGGGTCTGAAGCAACCAGAAAGTTTGAGCCTCTTCGCCGTGCCACTGTGGACGTGGTCAAGTCTACCATCAAGGTGGGGCCACGGGAGAAGCCAAAGTGGCAAAAGCACGACTGCGATAGGGATAATTAAAATTTTTGTACTTTGCATTTAACATTTTCCTAACAAGATGGCAGTTCTTCTCTGCCCGAGCTGACTCTCAGAATGAAGAACAGTGGAGGCTTGCCATGGAGCATCTGTAATTCCATGCGAAGTCACTGTGATCATAGTTTACTCATATTACTCTCTCACCTTCCCACAAAGACAGATACATACATGTACACACACACACACCCCTTCCACCATGGAGGAAATCTTCACAACAAGAGGCACTTGAATGATATTTGGAGAGTTCCCAGGAAAAGGCCTTCCCCTCACAGTGAAGTGGGATCAACAGAACAGAAACCAGGTGCTCAGGACTCCATCTCTTCTTGGTCAAGGGGTGGCGGCACGAAGCTGATGACTTCATCGTAGGTCAGGCCTAGAAATTGGGAAGGAAAAGTAGGATGACAGAGTTCAGACGACTCTCTTCGCTGGCAAGTCCTCTGACTTCTAAGCTCGAGAACCTTCCTGTCTGTCCAGGATAGTGCTATGATGGGCTACTTCACATAACTGCCTCGCTGCTTGTGTGTGATATCCTAATGAACACGTGATCACACAGAAGTTCAAGGTTACATACAAAAATCAAAAAATATTTTTTCTCACTTCTTTCATTGCTGAGTGCCTCCTCTTCAAAGCCCTCTGGAGAAGGTGCTCGACAATAACAGAGCACTCTCACTTCCCAAATTCAACCCGTAGTCTTTTCGGACTTGACTGGAGTTCTGGACTTGTGTTTTATGCAAAGAATATGATGAGATTGGACACAGGAGACACGGGTTCCATTCCTGGCTGTGTCCCTAACTAGGTGTAAGGTAATAGATAAGATACAAACTTTCTTTGCCCCAGTTCTATCAATTGTAAAACTGTAAAAATACCCTAATTCCCTCCTTGTCTCAGAGAGATGTTGTGAACGCAAAGACTCTGAGAACCTCAAAGCTCTATGCACATTTGTGAGGGGCTGTGTGCGAAATCAGACCAGGCATAAGCATCGCAAAGGCCCAGAAAGTGTATAATCTAAAACAGATAGTTTCTATCGGAGGAACATACTCATTCTGCATTAGAGACCACAACTACAAGTTTTAGCAAGTTACAACCACTGAGTTTTTATTTTTCCCACAGCTTTTGGTTAGTGGTTCACCTAGGCAAGATTTTAAAATCTAAGTTCTCAAGACAGACATTAATTGACCTTAGGACTTACTTTTCCACTCATCTATGAGAAGGTCCCTGCTTTCAAAGGACTGATCGTAAGGGTCGGCAACTGGCTCATCATCAGGGTCATGGTACTGAGCAAAGTAGGCGTGTGCAAGGGCTTGGGCTGCTGTAATTCTCTTATCTGAGTCCAACACAAGCATCTTCTCCAGCAAGTCGACGGCTATCAGTATTACACAGCGAATGGGAAGGAGAGTTTTTTTAACATGTTACAAAAAATTAAGCCTTATCAAGAAAACACAGTTTTAACCCTTCGTACACAAAGAATTCTCCTCCAAAATATCTACTCTCGGATATGTTATCTTTTCTCCTTTATATGTGTGTGTATACATATTTTGTATATTTTAAGAATACATCACTAAAAAGAATTTAAGGAATAACTGGGATTCTGTTAGAACAAGCTTTTATGGAATATCAATGTCAAACTGCTAGCAGTGTAGTTAAACTGTATTGAAGCGAAAACTTACAGAGAAAGTAATCTAGAAGAGGTATGTAGGGCTGGTTTTTTGCTCTGGGGTTTTTTTTTTTTTGTCCCCCTTCACTGTTTATTTACTAACATACAACAAATAAGTATTCAACAAACAGATCTCTAAATAATGAACAAATTCAGGGTTTTGCATGGGGATGAGGGTAAGACATAGTGTTTGGAAGAAAGGAATTTTTAAATTTTTCACTATGAAAAATTTCAAATATACAGAAACAAAGAAGTAAAAACAATACTAAAGTGAGCACTCATATACCCACCATGCAGATTCAACATTTTGTATTTCTTTATACGTACTTTTTCTGAATAATTTTAAAATAAAATTATAGACATGACACTTTACCACCCCAAATTATTTCAGCACAAAGACATCTTCCTACATAATCATAATACTGTTACCATATCTGACAAATAATTTCCAAATATCATCTAAAATATGGTTCATGTTAAAATTTCTCCAATTATTCCAAAGTTGTCTTTTTGAACTGGTTTGTTCAAATCAGGATTCAATTATGGGCCTTGCATTGATTGGGTTTCTTTTGTCTCTCTTAATCTAGCATAACCTCTAACGCCTGTTTTTTCCTGGTTTTGACCTGAAAAGAGCCTCCAGTTGTCTTGAGAATACCCATCATTACGAATCTGTCTGATGCTTCTTTGTGCTATTATGTATGTACTACCTTGCTTTCCTCCATCCTCTGTACTTCCCAAAAAACAGAAGTTAGATCTAAAACTTTCATAAGAATCAGGTTAAGGCCTGGCGCGGTGGCTCATGCCTGTAATCCTAGCACTCTGGGAGGCCGAGGCGGGCGGATTGTTTGAGCTCAGGAGTTCGAAACCAGCCTGAGCAAGAGCAAGACCCCGTCTCTACTAAAAATAGAAAGAAATCAATCAGACAACTAAAAATATATAGAAAAAATTAGCCGGGCATGGTGGCACATGCCTGTAGTCCCAGCTACTCGGGAGGCTGAGGCAGAAGGATCGCTTGAGCCCAGGAGTTTGAGGTTGCTGTGAGCTAGGCTGACGCCACGGCACTCACTCTAGCCCGGGCAAAAGAGTGAGACTCTGTCTCAAAAAAAAAAAAAAAAAAAAA
>RJWJ010008555.1:0-52926 GCA_004363605.1 Indri indri
TCAAACAACCCTATCAAAAAGTGGGCAAAGGACATGAACAGAAACTTTTCAAAAGAAGACAGAATAATGGCCAAAAAACATATGAAAAAATGCTCAACATCTCTAATCATCAGGGAAATGCAAATCAAAACCACAATGAGATATCACTTGTCTCCAGTGAGACTGGCCTTTATCAAAAAGTCCCAAAACAATAAATGTTTGTGTGGATGAGGAGAGATAGGAATGCTCATATACTGCTGGTGGGACTGCAAACTAGTGCAACCTCTGTGGAAAGCAATATGGAGATACCTTAAAGAGATACAATTAGAAGTATCATTCGATCCAGCAATCCCATTACTGGGCATCTACCCAAAAGAACAAATGATACTCTATAAGCAAGACACCTGCACCTGAATGTTCATAGCAGTGCAATTCACAATTGTGAAGATGTGGAAACAACCCAAGTGTCCATCAGTACATGAGTGGATTAATAAAATGTGGTACATGTATACCATGGAGTACTATTCAGCTTTAAGAAACAATGGTGATATAGCACCTCTTGTATACTCCTGGATGGAGCTGGAACGCATTCTACTAAGTATCCCAAGAATGGAAAGACAAGCACCACATGTACTCGCCATCAAATTGGTGTTAACTGATCAACACATAAGTGTACATATAAGAATAACATCTACTGGATGTCCGGCAGAGGGGAGGGGAGGGGGAGGGGGATGAGGAGACGGGTATATGCATACACAAAGAGTGCAATGCGCAACATCCGAGAGATGGACATGCTTGAAACTCGGATTCGGGGGGTGGGGAGGGGTGGTAAGGGCAACGTACGTAACCTAAACATCTGTACCCCCATAATATGCTGAAATAAAAAAAAAGCAATAGAAAAGAAAGGACACAAATAAGGTCAATCAGAAATGAAAAAGGAGATAGTACAACTGATACTACAGAAATATAAAATATCATCTGTGAATACTATAAAAATCTCTACATACATAAACTAAAAAATGTTGAAATGGACAAATCCCTGGAAACACACAACCTCCCAAGGTCAATTAGGAAGAAATAGAACTTAATAGACCAATTATGAGCAATGTAATTGAAGCAGCAATAAAAAATCCTCCAAAAAAAAAAAAAAGTCCTGGACCAGAGGATTTTATAGCTGAATTGTATCAGACCTACAAAGTAGAATTAGTACCCATACTGCAGAAATTATTTCCTGACATCGAGAAGGAAGCTATCCTCCCCAACTTGTTCTACAAAGCCATTATCACCTTGATACCAAAACCAGGAAAGGACACAACAGAAAAGAATAAACTAATATCCCTCATGAATATAGATGCAAAAATCCTCAATAAAATTCTAGCAAACCAAATTCAGCAGCACATTAAAAAAATAATCCAACACAACCAAGTGGGATTCATCCCAGGGATGCAAGGATGGTTCAACATACATAAATTCATAAATGTGATTCACCACATAAACAGAAGCAAAAACAAAGATCATATGATCATCTCAATAGATGTGGAAAAAAACATTTGACAAAATTCAGCATACTTTTATGATAAAAACTCTTAACAAAACAAACATAGATGGAACATACCTCAAAATTATAAAAGCCATCTATGACAAATCCACAGCCAACATCATCCTGAATGGGGAACAGTTGAAAGCATTCCCACTTAGAACTCGAACAAGACAATAGTGTCCACTGTCACCACTTCTATCCAACATAGTGTTGGAAGTTCTAGGCAGAGCAATCAGGCAAGAAAAGGAAATCAAGTGTATCCAAGTGGTGAAAAAGGAGGTGAAACTATCATTATTTGCTAATGATGTGATCTTGTATCTAGAAAACTCCAAAGATTCCATCAAGAGACTCCCGGAATTGATAAATAAATTCAGCAAAGTCTCAGGTTACAAAATCAATGTACAGAAATCAGTAGCATTCCTATACACCAACAGTCAAACTAAGAAGCAAATCGATGACTCAATACCTATCACAATAGCTAGAAAGAGAATAAAACACCTAGGAATATATTTAACCAAGGAGGTAAAAGATCTCTAAAAAGAGAACTATGAATCACTGAGGAAGGAAATTGCAGATGATGCAAACAAATGGAAAAACACATTCTGCTCATGGATTGGTAGAATCAACATTGTTAAAATGTCTATACTACCCAAAGTGATTTACAGATTCAATGCAATCCCCATCAAAATACCAATGTCATTTTTTGCAGACCTAGAAAAAATAATTCTATGCTTTGTTTGGAACCAGGAAAGAGCCCGAATAGCCAAAGCAACTTTAAACAAAAGGAACAAATCTGGGGCATCACTTTACCAGACTTTAAGCTCTACTACAAGGCCATAATAACCCAAACAGCATGGTACAAAAATAGAGACATAGAACAATGGAACAGACCAGAGATATAAAATCATCCCCATATTGCCATGTGATCTTTGACAAAGTAGACAGCAATGTACACTGGGGAAATGAATCCCTATTCAATAAATGGTGCTGGGAAAATTGGATAGCCACATGTAGAAGACTGAAGCATGATCCATATCCCTCGCCACTCACAAAAATTAATTCAAGATGGATCATAGACTTAAATCTAAGACATGAAACCATAAGACTTCTAGAAGAAAATGTTAGAAAAACTCTTCTAGATATCAGCCTAGGCAAAGAATTTATGAGGAACCCAAGGGCAATGATGGTAACAACAAAAATAAATAAATGGAACTTGATTAAATTAAAAAGCTCTGCATAGCAAAGGAAACAATTGACAGACCAAATAGACAACCTACAGAATGGGAGAAAATATTCGCATGCTATACATCTCATAAAGGGCTAATAACCAGAATCTACAAAGAACTCAAGTAAATCAGCAAGGAAAAAATCAAACAACCCCATTAAAAAGTGGGCAAAAGGCATGAACATAAGCTTTTCAAAAGAAGACAGACTAATGGTCTATAAATATATGAAAAAATGATCAACATTACTAATCATCAGAGAAATGTAAATCAAAACCACAATGAGATATTACCCAACCCCAGTGAGAGTGGCTTTTACCAAAAAGTCCCAAAACAATAGATGCTGGTATGTTCCATCTAGATAGGAACACTTATACACTGTTGATGGGACTGTAAACTAGTGCAACCTCTATGGAAAATAGTATGGAGATTCCTCAAAGAACTAAAAGTAGACCTACCATTTCACCCAGCAATCTCACCACTGGGTATTTATCCAAAGGAAACAAAGTCATTTTATGAAAAAGACACCTGCACTAGAATGTTTATTGCAGCACAATTCACAATTGCAAAGATGTGGAATCAACCCAAGTGCTATCAATTCATGAGTGAATTAATAAAATATGATATGTGTATACCACGGAGTACTTAGCCATAAAAAATGAATTAATTGCTTTCAACAATCTGCTTGGAACTGGAGCCTATTCTCGTAAGTGAAATATCTAAGGAAGAGAAAAACAAACATTGTATGTACTATTAAATTGGAACTAACCAATCAGCACTCATGTGCACAGATGGATGTGAAACTCAAGTGAAATCAAGCAGGTGGGAGGGGGAGAAAGGGATGAGTGAAATCATACCTAATGGGTACAATGTACACTATCTGGGTGATGGGCACTGTTATAACTTTGACTCAAGCAGTATAAAAGTAATCCATGTAACCAAAACATTTGTACCCCTGTAATACTCTGAAATTTAAAAAAATTGTATTACTATATACCAGCAATAAGCATTTAGAAAGTTAAATTTTAAAAATACCATTTCAAACATATGTATAAAATATCAAATTCTGAGAAATAAGTCTATGTAGTGGTATATAATTTTTCCATACTGAAAAGTAGAAAGAAATATTGAGGAATTTAAATAGGTTTAAATAAATAGAGCAATATACTATACTCATGTGTTAAAAGGTGTAGTAGTATAAAAAGGAGAGTTCTCTCCAAAGGTATATGCAGTTTTTTTTTTTTTTTAAGAAAAACAACATAAATCCTGTATGTGCATTTTCCTGTTCCAGTTCTAGTTCCAGCGTGGAGTAAACACACTCCATGCTGTCTCTGTCACTGAATAACTGCAGGAATGAAGGAGG
Organism: Indri indri; assembly: GCA_004363605.1. Classification (NCBI taxonomy): domain Eukaryota; kingdom Metazoa; phylum Chordata; class Mammalia; order Primates; family Indriidae; genus Indri; species Indri indri. The sequence continues at coordinate 4,106 of RJWJ010008555.1, forward strand.
AATGAGAGAAATGGTAAATATCTGGGTAAATATAATGGGCTGTGCTTTTCTTATGAAATTCTTTAAAAATATATTTGTCCATTGACATGACCTAAGTATTCCCTCAAGATTTTCAGTGTATGTAGGTGGAATACATAAGACAACCGTAATGCTAAGAGGGAGGGAAAGGAACCAAATGGAGGCACATTTTCTACATTCCACCAATGCAGTAAAATATTGATTCCATGTAGATTGTTAAAAGTTAAGATTTTATTTTGTAATCCCTGGAGCAACAACTTTCAAAGACTATCTCGAGAAATATATTAAAATAACAGAATAAATCAATTATAACTGAATACTGAAAAATGTTCAAATGACCCAAAAGAAGGCAGGAAAGATGAAATGGAAAGAAAAAAACAGAGAAGCCAATGAAATGAGAGGCTTGAACCCAAACATGTCTATTTTACTAAATATTAATGGCATAAATACACCAATTAAAAGACCGAGATCATCAGAACAGATACAAATATGAGAATCTTTAGAAACTCGCTGTGGAAGTGTAATAAGTTAAGAGTAATGTATATACACATACACACACACACACACACACACACACACCTTGAAAACGCTAATCAAAAGAACTTTTTATATTAATATCAGACAAAGCAGAATTTAGAGCAAATAAAAATTACCAAGGATCAAGATGAACATTGATAAGAGTCAATTTATGAAGAAAACAATAATCCCAAATAAGTATGAAGCTATTAATAACAACGGTGCTTTAAAAAATGACTGTTACGTATAGAATTGGTTTCCCCTAAAAATATTTTGAGTCAGCCTGAATCCAATATGAATCATGTCCTCATAGGGAGAAGAGAATACGTACAGACATAGAGACATGGGAGACCACAACTAGATGGATACAGAGATTCAAGTAATATGTCTACAAGCCAAGGATTGCTGGCAACACCAGAAGCAAAAAGAAAGGAACAAATTCTTCCCCTGGCCTAGAGACTTCAGAGAGAGCATATTCCTGCTGGCACCTTAATTTCACATTTCCAGCTTCCAATACTTTGAGAGAATAAATTTTGGTTGTAAAAAATGTGAAGTGCAATCCACTTTGTGGTAATTTGTTACAGTAGCCCCAGGAAACTAATACACTGACAAAAACAAAGGATAAATAGGAAAATCCACATTTTTTGTTTTTTTGAAAGTTCAACATTACTCTCTAAATAATCAACAGAACTGTCAATAGGCAGAGAATCCATAGAGATATAGACAATCTGAATGACATTATCAAACAATTTGACCTGATTGATATTTATAGAACATTTCACTGAATAACAGTAGTATACACATTAAGAGCAAATTTACCAAGATGGGCCATACTCTAGGTCATAAAACAGTTTTTAAAAAAAAAAGAATAAGAAATAAGACAACATGTTTCCAAACCATTATGTAATCAAACTAGAAATAAGACAAAGATATGAGGGAAAGCTGGTTATTTGAAAAGATCAATAAAATTGCTAAACCTATAAACAGATTTAATGGAAAAAAAAGAAAAAAGAAAAGAAAGAAGACATAAATTACCAACATCTGCAGGGAAAGAGAGGGCATCTCTAAAGATGCCCTAAACATTAAAATAAGAAAATACTTGAACAATTCTATGCCTGTAAATTCTACAACATAATCGAAATAGGTAGATTCCTCAAAAACCAGAAACTACCAAAACTCCAAGAAAAAATAGTAAAATGAATAGTCCTGTGAGAGTAGTTGAATTCTTAGTTACAAGCCTCAAAGTAGGAGGAGGAGAAGGAAGATGATGAAGATAAGAAAGGAGAGGAGGAGGAGGAAGAAATTCTCTGCCCAGATTATTTCACGGTGAATTATACCAACATTTAAAGAAGACATGATAGCAATGCTATGCAATAAATATAAAGAGCAAAATTTCTCTCATACACTGTTGATAGGAGTGTAAATGGGTATAATCACTTGGATACATCATTTAGTATGATTTACTGAAAATATACATATTCTGTAACCCACCCATTCTGATCATAGATATATATACATACATACCCAACAGAAATACATGCATATGTGGGCACCATAAGATATGTACAAAATGTGCATCAAGGTACTATTTATAATAACCAAATCTGAAAAACATTCCAAATGTCTGTCAATAGTAGAGCAGACAACTTGTGATATATTCAATGAATGATAAAGCAGTGAGATTGAACAAGCTAGTACTAGACTCACAAATATAACAGTGGGCAAAAGAAAGCAGACACGAAGGAGTACATACTTTGTGATTTCATTTACACAAATTTCAAAAATGACAAAGACTAATCATGACAGCTGTCCCTTTTGGAGGGCCAGTGACTAGAAAGGCACAAGGGGCCTTTGTGGTGAAGGCCATGTTGTATTTCTAGAGCTAGTTGGTGGCCGTGTCCACTTTGTAGAAAATCCATTGAATTCTGTTTTGTGTAGTTCTGCATATATTATGTTACAATAAAAATTTTACTTAAAATTTCTAAAAATAAAGAAATAATCTGTTGTCACAATACCTACCTCATATAGTCCTTTCATGGTAATTAATGTGCACTCTTAGAGCCAATTTTGGCTTCTGATATTGTTCTCCAAACACAGAAACAGATGATAGATGAGATGGATGGATGAATAGATAGATACAGAAATATATAGAGAGATGACAGATCGATACCCAGGGCTCCTTGGAGAGTACTCACTACATGTTTGGGGCATGGGAGAATATCTTGATGTTATCACAAAGCAAGAATATCTTCAGTAGTTCCTGGCAACAGTGTTAAAAAGTGATCATCCTGAAGAGAAGATTGCCTAGTTGTCCTGTAGTAACTATTGGAAGCTTCATAAAATAAAAAAGCTATTATTATAATTATTAGAATGTATTAACCTGCTTTAAAGGACTGAATGTTTGTAACCCCACCCCCTAAATTCATGTTGAAATCCTAACCCTCAATGTGATGGTACTAGTGGGTGGGGCCTTTGGGAGGTGATTGGGTCTTGAGGGTGGAGCCCTCATGAATGGGATTTGTGCCTTTAATCACCAGACAGATCTCACTCTCTACCATGTGAGGACACAACAAGAATTTGACTGCCTGCAACCTGGAAGACAGCCCTCACCAGCACCCAGCCGTGATGACATTCTGATCTCAGACTTTCAGCCTCCAGAATTGTGAGAAAAAAGTGTTTTCTGTTTCAGCCGCCCAGTCTGTGTTACTTTGTTATCACAGCCCAAACTGACTAGAAGATGCCTGTGAAATATTGTAAAGCCTATCAACAAAGTTTGATTCTCAAAGGGGCCAAAGTATACTAAGGAAAAACTCATTAAAAATGGATAAATTGTTTAATTGATAAAATAATTGACTCATTTGCTTCATATCATACATTCCCCTCCTTGTGTAATTTAAGTGATAATACAGACAGCTCATAATTTTAAAGAAAGATGTTTTAGAATGACAACACAAAACAACAAAGAAACAGAACAAAAAGACCAAAGCAACCGAACAAAGAAACTAAATCTGCTGAAATGATACTGGGAGACTATTTCATCTTAGGTCAGAGGCTACATTTTAGGAATGGATCTTAACAAAGACCTGAATCATGGGCCTACTGAAAGTCACTGTAACTGGAAAAGTAACCGTTAATTTATCTAGTCCTGCAGTGAAGAGAAGTGTGCTGAGATGGAAAGCATTCATCACTTGTGCCCGATGAGCAAACAGGACCACAGTCAGAGACTTCACATCACACAAGTGGTTTAGGGGAGGTCGAGAGGGAAGAAGATATTTTTAGAAAGAGGAGAATGGCAGGCTTCTTGCAGCTGGCCGAATCCTCATTCCATGGGATATCAGCCACAGCAAATGTTTGTGAGGGACTTGGGAAATGGGGAAGCCCCTCTCTGAATCTGGTATCTAGGAGCAAGCTGTCGGTTCATGTTTGATCAGACCACCACCTGTTATCCCTGATCATCAAAGAAGCATGACATCCTCCAGCCATGCCTGTTGGTGTCTTTCACTCAATATTGTCCCATTGAACCACCATGCATGCAGACACGAGCTACACTTTGCAGGGTCTTATTGCCGTATTGAAGATGTTGCTTTTTATAGTAGGTATGAGGGAGTTTATTGAATAATTTTGTCGTGAAGTGATATGATATTTACTCATGTTTCACAATGATTATTCTGGCTATAGTGTGACAGCAAATTGTTGGAGCTATTAAGAAATGTGAAGTTCTTTAGAAAGTTCTTGCAGTATTCCAGTAAGAGATGGTGGAGGCTTAGACTAGGACAGGGGTCAGCAAACATTTTCCATAAAGGACCAGGTAATAAATATTTTAGGCTTTATTAGCAAAGGTCCCTAGAAAAATTACTCAACTCTGCTGTTGAAGTGTAAAAATAGCCACAGACAATATATCAGTGAACAGGCATGGCTGCGGTTCAACAGAACTTTATTTGCAAAAACAGGAAGTGGCCTGGATTTGGTCTGTGGGCTATAGTTTGCTGACCTTTGCATTAGTAAGGGAAACAGATTTTAAGAGATGGTTAATAAGCATCTTAGTGCATCTGTGTGACTATACAGGAAAACCTGAGGTTGGCTAATTTATAAAGAAAGGAGGTTATCTGACTTATGGTTCTGCAGGCTGCACAAAAAGCATGATCCAGGGTGCTTCCACCCATGGCAAAAGGGAAGGGGAGCTGGCACGGGCAGAGATCACACGTGAGAGAGGAAACGAGAGAGGAGGAGGTGCCAGGCTCTTTTCAACAAGCAGTTCTCATGGGAACTAAGAGCAACAGCCCACTCACTTCCATTACAACAAGCTGTTCACGAGGGATCCACCCCCCATGACCAAACCATCACCCCCAGGCTCCACCTCCAACATTGGGGATCAAATTTCAACATGAGATTTGGAGGGGACAAATATCCAAACTATATCAAGAAGTAAATCAGAAGGTCTTTCTCAGGGATTGGACATGAGACATGAGAGAGAGGGGTCAGTAATGATCCTAAATGTGATCAACTTCCTAGTCCGTCACTAGAGACCCTTAAAGCTATATTTACTGCCTCCTTTTCATGTCTAGTTGACACTGGTCACTATTGGGGGCTATTCATCACCTTTGAACACCTCTCTTAACCTTCCAATTTCCCACACATGAATCCACACCACCCTACAGTAGCAGCCAGACACGTGGTTTACCAGTTTCTGTCATGGAACAGACACGTGATGTAGGCTCCATTGATCAGATACCCTCACACGAGACTCCTAACTCACAAGCTAGTGACTCAGTGAAGCAGATGACATACAGACTCCACTCTGGGGAATGGCAAGAGAGATCCCCCCAGGATAGAAGTGACATTTCCTGACTCGGTGTCAGTGTTGTGTGCAAGATGCAAAGGCCGGGCCAAGAGGCAACGACGTCCCTCCTGCCATAGCCCATGGAGAAGGCTGTTTCCCTGGTCAGCCTACAAGCCTGGTTCTCTTGCTCTCCCAGATATTGCTAGAGTGACAACGTATCTTCTAATAAATTTCTTTCCTCCTTAAACTAGTCTGAGTGGGTCATGCTGTCCATAACTAAGAACCCTCACTGGTCCCCTACTTGACGAAGAAGGGCTCCCTCAGCCTTATATCTGGGCAAAAGAGAAGTCTGCAAAAGATCTCTAACAATTTCTTCCATGAAGCATCTTTTAGTCTTACTGGGGCTGTGAGGACTACAGAAGCAAAACATTTTTAAAAACCCAAATAAACAAAGCATTGAATGGCACAGAATGATTAATAATTAAGCACTAAGTTATAGGGGAATAATCAGCTTGGAATTAAGTTTTCGAAAAAAAAAATTACTCAGGATGACAGTTGATAAGAGAAAAGGAAGGAATTGCAGGCCAGAAGTCCACAGCCAGAGCCTTAGAGGCAGGGGAGACTGGTCTGGTGTGTGTACAGCTGTGTGGGGAGGTAGATCAGCAGGTGTGCTGCTGGGAAGGACCAGGGCATGCAATGGAGGGCCCAGGCCATCAACGTGAGAGGGATGGCCCTCGGAGCATCAGCCCCTCTGGCTTATAATCCCTTCTTAGCATTTTCTCCTGCTAGGCCTTTGCACATACTGTTCCCTCTGCCTGGAAAGCCATCTCCCCATTCATCCTACTGTTGGTCTCAGCTAAATGCCTCTTCTTGGTATGGGCTGCATCTTAGATCAGGTACTCTGGGAACTAGTCTCTGAGATTTGCATCAGGTTTATTGGAGAGTATCCTCCAGTCGAGTTCTGTAAGGGAGTCAGGGGAGCAGGACTGGCCAGAGACAGAAGTTGAACTGTGATGCAGCTGCACCAAAGGCCTCAGCACACCCCACAGGGAGCTCTGGAGCTGGGATGGTCTTTTGGGCTGAACCTGCCCTGGAGCAAGGGGTCAGGCCTTGTATTCCTGTGTGGGCCAGTCACTGAATACAAGTGTCCCAAGAGGGGTGTGTTTTCTTGGGTCAGGCAGCTCTCTTCAACTGTGGGAGATTCCCTGAGGACAGAGCCAGGGAGGATGAGCTCCTTGGTTATGAAGCGAAGAATCTATAGGTTGATTCCCACCAGCTCCTCTTAAGTAGACCCCATGTTATTTTTAATAGCATACTATTGTTTCCTTCCCGGTACTTATTATGATTTGTAATTACATCTTTTTATGTACTTGATCAGTGAATATCTCCCCCAATAAATGCTAAAGGTCATTAATATAAGGACCATGCAAATCAGGGTCAGCACTTCATCCCTAGCATCTAGCAGGGTGCCTGACCCATAGTGGGTGCTTAACCAATATTTATTAAATGAATGAATGAATGAATAAACAAAAAATCAATGCAAGAAAGCAGACATGGCTGAGACATTGGTGGTTGGATCACAGCTGTGGGTTTGGGTATGGCCTAGACCAGGGAAGGAGGGGCTGTGATTACAGTCACCTGAAGCCCCTGGGGACTGCAGAGGAAAAGACTGCACAGTGAACGGGGCACCAGAAGAGGGTGTGAGTCAAAGACATACCTGACTGGCCTATGTGTTGTGAAAGACCAGTCCTGCCTTCAACTTTGATGACTGATACTTAGGGACTCAAACCAATAGGGTTGGAAGCAGGAACTCAGGACTGGAAGTACAGCAGGGAGATGTCCAGCAGGGGTTGATACATCAACAAATCCTTAGAACTCAGAGCACTTCCTGTCAAAAGGTGGCTCATCTCTCATGGTACAGACATGCAGTAAAATTAAAATGTCAGCCAGACAACTTCCTGTATGTGTGAATAGTTTTGCAATTCGTAACACACGTTCACGTGGTAATACGTTAAGGGTGAGATTTGACATCAAGGCTAAGACACCAGGTAATTAATAAAAACCCTGATTCATTTCCACAAACCTATGGGCCATGCATTGGGCTACGCATTGTGGTTGATACAGGACTTTCTATTCAAATGGGGCAGACCGTATAGCTCAAGACGACATGAGGATGGAGTGTGAAAATAATGTCACTAAGAGGGACGTACCACGAAAACTTATGCCAGAGGCATTTTGCCCCATTTCACACAAACTTGGGTTGCAAATTATAGCTTCAGCCTCCCACACAAGGGCGTGTTTAAACAAAATATTTCCAATGAGAAATTGAACCAAACTCATAGACAAAAAAATATAAACTGTTAGCTCTTATCAGTTTGGATAAAAAGCAACAAATGAAAAAGGACTCTCTCCTTGAGCCCCCAGCTCAAGTTACTGGGGAACAACTTGGGGCACAGAACTGAGCCCTTTAAATTGCAGGCAGTGTCTACAGAACAGACACACCCACTGCGAGTTGTTCCTCCACTGGTGGGGGGTTGTGCATGTAAGTCTTCAGGAGATCATCTACAATTTACCATCTTGGTGTCAAAAGAATAGATCTCAGTATCCTAATTGTATTCCTGTAAATGTACTTGTCTATGTACATTGACTTTCCAAGGTAGCTTTCCAATGAGAGGAACATAAATGGTGTAAGCTTCATTAGGTCTGGGAGAAAAACTGAGTGTTGGGGAAAAAGTGAAAATGTCTCAGTGAAAACCAAGGATATGTCTATTTGGAGTTTTGGAAAGGAATTCCAAATAAAGCCAGAGTGAAGAGGGTGAGGCCTGGAGAGGTCAGGGATGCCTTCTGGAAAAGGATCAGTCAGAACAGTGTCCCTGTCTGAAGAGGAGCACTAGCTCCACTGTGCCTTGGTACCCAGCAGCCCTTTTATGCAGCCCCTGCAGTCTTGTCACTTGCCAGCCCTTCCTTGCCTTAGGAAGAGGGTCTTCTCCAGATCCCAGGTCATCTGGAACTCATCATACCTTCAAGAGCCTTGTGCACAGAATACCTACTAACTAGATGAAAATGCAGGGGGATGGAGACTGAGGGCACCCTAGTTAGGAGCAACAGTGATGCAGGACTTGAGGGACCCAGTGAGACTATAAGCAGGGCCATGGGGATCTGCATGCCGTACAGATTTCCTTGGTCCACCACACAGTGTCTCAGAGCCAGGCCAGTCACTGGAACATATCATGCACGCGGTGCTCTAGCTCCAGGTTGAGAAGAGGCAGCAGGTTGACCCAAGAATACCCTCTGCCTGCAATGGACCCCCTGACTTGGTGGTTTCTTCCTAGAAGAATGTTCATAATGACTAGGGTAGGTGTCACTTACACAGATTCTACCACAAATCCCCCAGAAATTCGTTCCCCTCTCAGCTAGACCCCGGAGGTTTCCACAGAGGGACTTCCCTTCCCCTTTCCCTCTTCTTTCCTCCCCTGCTCGCTGCCTCCATTGGAGAGCAGGGCCTCAAATAGAAAGAGCCCCAATCACCCCAGCCCCTACTGTCTATTGATGGAAGGAGCTCTTGACACCCCCACATTTCTTATGGTCGTTGTCCTACCTCTTTACCCAGGATCTTGCTCTACCTATCTTTCTCACGTCCTGGCATCCCTGATGATGCATGGGTGATTTCATGCCGATCAGAACATGGGAAATGAATCTTCACCCTGGTTTTGGGCATGGGAGGTAGTGGGCCAGGGCTGGGGATATAGTAGAAATCTGATTACTGGTTCCAGGGGCAGAAATCACCCTCTCCCCATACCCTCAACATAGTCACATTGTTCACATATTATAAAATGATAGAGTGCAACACAGTTAAATACATCACTGATTTGCCAATAATAGGTATTGGTGTATAAGTCTAACTGGCGGTGCAGCCGCCTGAGGTATTGATTTTACTGTCTAATGGTTGAGAGAGATGTTATCTTGATTAATTAGAAGTCAAAAACAAATGCATCTTCTATTAGATCTCTTGTGGCATTCATCTGAAAAAAAAATCCTACATGTGTCTTGAAAATGTTGGAAACCTAAAAGGACAGCGTGAGCAGCGAGCGAACCACCCCTTCGCCACTTGTCCCCCGTGAAGATAATGTCTGTGAGTACTGGGCAAGCTGATGTGAGCTTATCGACGGGAAAAGGGGCTTCCATATTTTTCTTCCTTTCAACGGTAGCTGTAAATTCAGAAATTAAAAAGAGAAAGCACCACTGAATACAGAGCTTTCCCTGGAGTTCAGTCTTTCTGTTCTTGGCTAGGAGTAAAGATCCACTCATCCTGACATTACAAAGATGGATAAGTGGTTAGGTACAGAATTTCCTCTGCAAGAGGCAGTACAGAAGCATCTACAAGATAATTTCCACAATCCATGGATAGAGCACTGTTGTTCTTAAAGATGAAAGACATATGCATATCAACTCTGTGATTGCTAAATTCTGGTCAAGGAATACTTTTACAGAAAATTCAAAGGAGTTTAGAAAAGAGAAATATTACTTGAACATTTTAATAAACTCAAAAAAAAATTCATTGACCTTAAAATAGCAATCTGCACAGCATGATAAGCTGTAATATAACAAAATGCTATAAGGAGAGTTGATTTTCTTTTGGATTTGTGAGTTAATTTCTATAAAATAATCTTCATTGGGCAATTATGTTTTTATATATTTTTTACGATTTAACGCTTTCTGTAGTTCTTCAACTTGAATACTACCTGTAGTGATGAAGCTGCAGGTGAATCTAGCTGCCACGTGAGCATGGCAAGAGGCTGAGTTATGAGCATGCCTGGAAAACATTCTGAGCTACCTGTGCTGAGAATTAACTGCTCTGCCATTTAGGAACAATTTGACATTGGGAAAATTACATGGCATGTCTAGGCCTTGGCATCCTATTCACTGTCATTGGTTTATTCCACAAATATTTATCAAAGTGAGGCGACTACAGCCATAAGCAAACATACCTGTCCCTGACCATATTGAAGCTTAAGTTCCAGTTGTGCCATGCTAAATGGGATCATGTACGTAAAAGGGCTTTGGAGTCTGTGATGTGTTTAGTAACTGTAAGGTATCATTGATATTTTTATTGCAATTACTAGATGATTTCTGTCTTCATCAGGGCTAAGCTGAAGCCATCCTTGTAAAATGTGTATTCAAAAGTCTAAGCTACAGATTTAAAACACTGTTTTGCCACATTCCCTTTTTTTTTTTTTTTTTAGTGGACATTTTTCCACCTAGGAGAGGAGTTTTTATCTACAGAGCTCAGATAGGAGAACCATACCAAGGTTAAGGTCACCTTGCTGAGGGTCCCAGGAGGGAGCCTTTGTCTGCAGTTTGACCAAGAGTCTATTTTTCTTGCCAAGAGTCAGGACGCTATTCTTTCCCTAAATGCTTTCCAATCTTCTTGCCATTCCTCAATTTCCACATTAGCCAGATCAAATCAGACCAGAGCTCGCTCGAAGTTAATTTGTCCACCCAACTGACATTTCCCGAGTTCCCATTTGGGGCTGGCTCTGTGCGCCGAGTCAGACACAGCAGAGAGCGTCTCTGCCCTCCTGGGGCTCACGGTTTAGCTGGAGGTCCTCAGGGAAGTCCCGATTTCCTCCTTTCTGGCAATTTTGAGGGGGAAGCACAGAAATGAGCCCTTGGCTGCCTGGGGGTGGGGTGAGGTCTTGTGCAGTAATCTTCCTCCTGATCCACTTCAGCTCTGCACACTTAGAGAAAAGAATGGCCTAAGAAAGCTGCCCTCAGCACCACACAATTTATAGGCAGAGACTGGTTTAAAGAAGCCAATTTTTAAAGCTTCGTGTTAAATTTATGTGGGTTTTTCCAAGGAGTTTACCAGGAGAAAAAAATACATATAATGTGAAATGTCTACATTTTAGCTATTCAATTATCCCCTTTTTCCTAGTGAGGAAAGGACTTCATAAAGGGAAACTCCTTTTCTCTGACCCACTGAAATCATTCATTAAAAATAAGAAGCACAAACTCCCCCTAAAGAGGCCAACACATGCATCAGATGCGCTCCCAGGGAGGCTTAACTGGCACCCCAGCATTTACTCAAGTCTTCAGGACACCTTAACCCACTCAGTGGATGGGCAGTGACTATAGCAACCACAGTATCCTGGATTATGTTCTCCGGCATATTCAATCCTATCAACATAACTCTTCCATAGGATCATTCAGTCGAAACTGATTATTTCACAGAAGAGGAAACTGAGGCCCAGAGATAAAAAGAGTTTTCCTGATACCTTAAGGAATTAGAAGGGCCCATAATAGGCATTACTTCTCAGTGTCCATTGAAACCTCCCGTTTTTCAAGTCCCTCCCTCCAAGACACATGCTCTGAACCTTGTTTTGCCCCACTATGTGGGCTGCTCTTTCTCCTACTTTTGGCTCCTTCTCATCCCTCAGAAATCATTTTCAATGACTCTTCATCAGAGAACCCCTGTCTGATCACTCCATCTAAATTAGATCTCCCCCCAAATTTTCTCTGAAGCTAAGCAATTGTTTTCTGCCACAATACTCATATGTATTTCAAAACCACAATGAGATATCACCTAACTCCAATGAGAATGGCCTTTATTAAAAAGCCCCAAAACAACAAATGCTGGAAAGGGTGCGGAGAGATAGGAACACTCTTACACTGCTGGTGGGACTGCAAATTTATACAACTGCTGTGGAAAATAATTTGGAGATACTTCAAAGAGCTAAAAATAGAAATACCATTTGATCCAGCAATCCCACTGCTAGAAATCTACCCAAAGGAACAAAAGACATTCTACAATAAAGACATCTGCACTTGAATGTTTATGGCAGCACAATTCACTATTGCAAAGATGTGGAAACAACCCAAGTGCCCGCCAATACATGAGTGGATTAATAAAGTGTGGTATATGTATATCATGGAGTTCTACTCAGCCACAAAAAACAACGGTGATCTAGCACTTCTGGATTGATTATCCTGGATAGAGCTTGAGCCCATCCTTCTAACTAAGGTATCAAAAGAATGGAAAAATAAACACCACACGTACTCACCATCAAATTGGTACTAACTGATGAACACTAAGGTGCTCACATGGTGGTAATATTCACCGGGTGCTGGTCAGGTGCAGAGTGGATGTGGGTAAACTCACAACTAATGTAGGTGGTGCGCACTGTATAGGGGAAGGGCATGCCTATAGCCCTGGCTTGGGTGAGGCAAAGTCATTACTTGTAACCAAAATGTTTGTACCCCCATAATATTCTGAAATTTAAAAAAAAAAATCAGTTAAGATAGTAAATTGCAAAGTATATCAGTGAAAGAAAATTTTTATTCAGAAAAGAATTTAAAACTATATTATTTCATGAAGTTCTGTGTTCTTTGTTTTCTAATTAAATGCAATTATAAAGGAAAAATATATTTGCTTGTGTTTTGTTTCATGTCTGACTCTCACTCTACCCATAGATTGAAAATACCATGGAGGTAGGAACCAATGTCTACCTGGTTCACCAAATTAAACCTGGCACTCCGAAGCCTGGTGCGTGTCACTGACTGGGTACTCCCGCCAAATGAATGAATGCAAGGACCTCCCATCGATCATGTTGTAGCGTCCCATAGACTCTGGTAACATGTGTTTTCAGCATCACTTGACACTCATTACATCACATATGGGTTTTTGGTTATATTGTTATATATTCCTGTGTTACTATTTATGATATTATTTGTTAATTATATATTTAGTGTTTACCATTTTGTCAAGAACTATGGTATCTTACATATATTAAAACAATTTACTCTCAGAAAAATGATTTTAGAGGTGAAGGAACAGACTAAGAGAGACTAAAAACATAATAATGCTGAGCTGGCTAACTTTTTTATGGCAGGAAAGTTGTTTTACACTTGGGGTAATCGACCATCCCAATGTGGCCAGGACTGTCCTGGTGTTTGCCATGAAGGTCCTGTGTCCCAAGAAATCCCTCAATCTTAAGAAAACTGGAACAGTTGGTTACCCAAGTTCTACTCCTTTGTGAAATAAGTTTCACGGTGTAAGATGCTGGATCAGTAACTTGCATTTACAGAGTATCAGTCACCTTTACGAAAACACGGTTCATTTTCTAGCTACACAAGTGTTTGGTATTATGGAGGAAATAGCAGATGGTGTCTAGATAGGATGATAGAGTTAAAATTTCACAGTTTTTCTTCTCTTATTTGCTTTACGCTAACAAGAAAGTCAGATCTTATGAGGCACACAATGCTTGTGTCTTTTTGCACACGGGAGCTGACTCCCCGTCCCACATGCTGAGGTGAAAATTCCTTTACTGGAATCTTCCCCCTCCAGGGTTCTGGTACCAGCTGGACAATGAGTCACCCCGAAGCACCCAGGGTTAGCACTGCTCTAGGGATCTGATTCAGTCAGTATTTGATCAAAGAAGCAGAACCACTAGGAATTTTATAAATATAAAAACAAATACATACCTGTGCTGGGGCCTGAAGTTCACAGCAGACAGCAAGGAAAGATGGGCACAAAGCAGGGAAAGCAAGGACAAACCAAATCCTCCAAGGCTGAGGCAGAACTCAGGAGGACCGCCTGGAACCCATGTTGGGCTCTTGCCTCCTGCAGTCCTCCAGTTTGAGGTGTAGCTGGCCCCGTCGGTCATGGCTCCCAGGCCAGGCATTGGAGACGCTGAGGCAGAACATCCAGCAGGACCTGGAGAAGCCCTGAGTCTGACTCCTGCCCAACGCCAAGCAGATGCACCAGCAGATAACTAAGAGCATGCAGCAGCTGCCTCCACTAAGCTCCTGAGAACGTGAAAGAATAGGGCCACACCTGTGCTTTCCACTTCCTGATCTCAGATAAACGTCTCCTGGGTCCTACATCAACGTGGAACTATGCAGAGAAGGGAACTGTGGGAAATGTAGCTCCGGTTAAGCTAAGCTGATACGATACAAACCCCCAACAGTCCACCCCTTGTCTTCATGACATCCATAAACATCCCTTGCAATCATAAATAAAAATAGCAAAATGACGAGAAGGGTCCTGATGTACTCATACTGCCCTAGGGATCCCACATCCTCAAAGGCCTTCCGAGAGATTTCTCCAGGCATGTTGTAGCCAATGACTTTCCTAATCCAAGGCTTGTATTTCACTCTTGATATCACTGTACTTTGCAGCTAGGTGACATGTTTCTCCTATATTCAGTTGTCTTTATAATTTTTCTAAATTTATTCCTACCAAGTATTGTCTGGGAGACAGGATGAGGTTATTAAATTCACAATACATGTTTGGATTTTGAGAGTCTGTGTCTTGCCCAAAGCCCAGGTGGAGGTACTTGAATTCTTAGCGTCCTGACTTTCCTCCCAGCTGAGTAACAAGGCACAGGTGAGCCTTTCTTTTCTGAAGTGCCTTTATCATTTAAAAAGAGAATTTATTTTGCCAACTTACTTTGGACAGCACAAAACAGAGCAAAAAGAGAAAAAGAAAAAATCCATGGCAGAGAATAAACCAGGTGGTATTTCCAAAGGGGAGTTGTTTCATTTTGTTACGTTTTCCATCATTCTTGTACACGTGCGTGTGTATGTGCATGCCTTGTCTTACAAACTAGCCTGCATGCTCCTAAAGCAAGAGAATCAATCACGTCCTTTCTTCTCTTGTGCTTCCTCCTAGTGTTCCATAGCCAGGAGTGCCCACTTTTCAAAGCAATGCTTGGTGGCATAGCTGTCATGCCCCCAAGATGGTCTACTAAAATCGCACGCAAGGAAAACCTTAAACGCAAGAACCATTTGCACAATTCAATCACGAGGGAGCTCTTGGATAAAGCCACGAGGTGGCCAGAGGAACCTCCCACTTTGCCTCCCCCAAATGGGCCCCTGCACTGAGCAGCCCCAAAATGCCCCCGGCAGAAGCGGCTGTGCAAAGCACAGCAGGCATTTCCCCGGCCTCCTTCTCATCACCTGAGTCAGACCCGGCGGACAGTTAAGAAGAGTGTGGCTAATTCAGTCAGCTTGGCTCCCTCTGCTCTGTTCTGACTGACAGGCCGGGGCCCTGCTCACCCCTGAAAACTAGCATCAGGGAATGACATACAGTTTGATAACATAAGATGCTTAGGTTTTTTGGCTCAAGTGAGATGTTCAGAGCTAATAGCCCTGTGAGCTGAGTTTTAGCTGCGATCTGCACCTTGAGATATCCGTTATGTCTGGCTCAGGAAAAAGGGAAAAGAATGAGAGCTTATTTCTAGAAAGGTTTCCGATGAGCAGCATTTGTCATTGAAGGGGAAGATGGGTATAATTAGCTTGTCAGTCTAGTTTGGGCTGAGCAGGCTGTCTCTGCTAAGAAAGATGGACCAACTGCCAGAGCCACTGACAGGCAGTCGATAGCGCAGCAATTAATGTCATAAATAATTCCAGAACCAATTACATCAAAATGGACTCAGAGCTTTAAAAAGGTACAGAATTCTCTTATTCTTCCTGCTAACAGCAAGAAACAGCTTTCATTTTTCTCTGTAATTACTTTTCATTGTATGTAGCAATACAGCTGAGCTTTTCTGTCCATATTTAAGCCTTGCCTTTCTCCAAGCCTCTTCCTCCACTGCCAGCCTCCCTCCTTCACCCCACAGGACAGGCTGTTAAAGTGGATCTTCCTTGCCAGAGCAGTGGGGTGAATGCGTAATCTTTTAACTTGGCTGTTGCAGAAGAACTCCAGCTACACCTAAATGATTAAGAGCCAAGTGTTTGAAAATGTCATGGACAATGACAGCAGAGCGCCCCAAACAATGGCATTTGGAAATGAAGACATTTGTGAAATAAATGCATTTGTCTTATTATTTTAAAGGTTGCTGTGACTTTGCTTACACTGAGTTTATTGATTTTTCTTCCCCTTTCTCTTTCTTCTTTTTCTCCCTCTTCTTCCCCTCCTCCTTTGTACGGTCGCAGGCATAGGAGCCAGGCCAGACTATTCCCTTTGCACTGCAAACACAATTCAATACCGCCCATGTGTGCTAATGGGCATTTTTTTTTTTTTTTAGAAGGAGGATCAGTCTCTTTAACACTGCATTTTACTTAAAAGCTATTCTCTTGAGCTGTCTCAACTCTTCAGCTAGTGCTCTGTGCATGATAGTACATATGGAGATAACACAAAAGCTATTATACCCATAATAGCAATGACATACCAGATACCACCGGTGCTAATAGTGGTTTTTTTGTTTGTGTGTGTTTCCTTTTTTTCTTTTTTTTTTTTTTTTTCTTTATCTCTAGGCCGGTCAGTTGCCTCTGCAGCTGGTTTAGAGAAAGGAGGGGATTGTGGGAGAGCAAATTGCTATAGTATTCATTCACAGCTTTGTTCCTGGCCTGACAAACATTTCCAACTTTTCAACCATGGTGGCATTTACTCCAGAGGGACCAGGGAAAATGGCTCATGAAGCTCCCACCGTTTTGAAACCAGAAACAGCTGCTGGTGTCGCTTGCAGTTTGCTGAGTGTGCTCTGGCTTTGAGCTCCTGCCGCTGATGGCTCTCCCTTTAGCAGTAGGTGTCACTGCGGTGAGTGGTAATTACAGTGGAAGATTTTAGAGGACATGGGATAATTAGGCCAACCCGTGCAGGCATAAACACTGACATTTACCATATTAAAAACTGGAGATGTCGGCATTTTCCTCCCTCCCAAGACCACAACAATAGCAACCTCACCAACAAAGGCAAGCTTTCGAGAGAACAAAGGGTCTTTGCATTTGGGGGAGTTTGACCGGGTACCCGGTGCTTGGCAGTTGGTCCCAGATGGGTTCTGCTGACCAGTTGGGAAAGGATCTGGCTGAGGGTGTGCAGCTCATATTCTTCATCCATGCTCCTTCTTCTTGGATCCTGGAGCATGCCACAGCCTGGGTTTGATGGTGGAGGAGAAGAAAGCATGATAGATTACACCACGCAGAGAGCACCTCTCCCCTTCCACTTTGGACACGAGGTAGTCACTCTCAGTACCACCTTCACCTGGACCTGGGTGATTCAATGGCAGTAACGCCAGGTATATTTCCTGGGTCTTTGACAAATGACAGGCAGTAGGAACGTAGGTGAACCCAAACTGTAGACCTTTAAACCCAAATCACCCCTCCGAGGGCTGAAGCTATGACAATATCCCTGAACTCTCTATCCCAAATAGAAATGGAACAAGTGCTTGCAGATAAGTTCAATAATACCTAGGCTGCAGCTGCTACATCAGCAAGGGAGCCCTTCTGAAGGATACCAGGGTGCTCCACGTGTAACACTGTGAAACCAGAAAGACCTGGGTTTGAATCTCAGCCTGGCCACTTTCCTATTAAAGGAGCCTGGATAACTCATATCCATTCATAAAATGAGACAATGAAAGCACCTACCTCATAGAGTTGTTGTGAAGATAAAATAAATACACGCATTTACTGCATTGAGCACACGGGAAGAATTCGATAAAATGGTAAAATTCCTTAGGATTGCAAAAGTTTATTTGCCCCACGTGGGGGACTGTGTTCGAGGTTGATTTCCCACAAAGAAGATAGAAGGCTCAAGTCCCACAAGGGCTAAGTGAGAAATCCTGGCAACTCTCTGAATGCAAGACCTCGAGAGATGTTTGTGCCAAATAATAAAGTCTGCTCTCACCTCTGCTCCCTCAGCAGTTTTGCCAATGTGTGTGTAGGGAGGGCAGGGCGGTGGGGGGGATGTGCTTTCAACAGTGAGACCACACTGTAGCCTTTGGACGGGATCTCATCAACACCATCTGGGATTAAAAACATATTCTACAATATGGAGGCCTCCGTGGTCAAGCCAAACGCCTCTACAGTAAGGGCTGAGGACCTGCAGCCCTTAGAGCGGGTTGCTGGGAATGGGGTTATGGATCCTAGTGGTCTGAGAGAGAAAGGTAGTGTGGACCCGTGGCAAGAGCTGGAAGCCTTTGATCCAGGTGGCGATGCGCTGTTATGTCCCTGGACAAATTACTTCAATTATTGGAACTTGAGTTTCCTCACTTACAAATGAAGGAAAATAACTCATCCCCACCCGCCAGTGCTCAGGGAGGTGTAAATGAGCCAGCCAAGGTAAAACACCTGTCCACAAAGTACTAAAGCCCTGCCCCTCCCTTTGTGTCGTCCCCTCCGCACTTGTAAGACACCCAGCCTTCTTCACAAGGAGTTTGTGAGGCTCTGATGTCAAATAGTATATAAATAGGAGGTTCTTCCTTGTCGTTATTATTCATACCCTGAGGAGCTTTCTGGGTGCGGCTACCCCCATCCTCAGGATGCCGGGCTCTGAGTGCCCCATCCTGACCAAGGTGGCAATGCAGATCTGCCAGATGAGCAGAAAAGGTGCTGGCAAGATGAACCAGCGACAGGTCCTGCTCTTGCAGCTGTGCTTTCCAAATTAAAAAATAGCCCAATAATTCTTTTCAACTATTTTTAGGTGTGAGAGTCAGCCTAAGACTGTTTTGGACACAAAAACATTAGAATTTATAGGATATTTCAGTGATTTATAAAAGAGTAGGGCTGCAGATTTTCATTGGTAACCATTGTGGATCATTTGGCTGCACTGGAGGTATACATCCCCACAGTAGAACTGAGAAGTTGGTCCAAAAATGTGCTTGCAGAAGGAGGGCCAAGACAAGATTGGTGGTTAAGCCAACAGTAAGAGTGTGTGGCTTATATGTGAACAGCCTTTGTGGATAGGGTGGTCTTTTTGGATAAGGACTGAGATGGCTCCAGAGCCATGCACCCTGATCCTCCTTGCTCTGCTTAGAGTTTTTCCTGCCATTTAGGGTGCTCGGAAGCAATTCTCCTGCCTCGCTTTTCCTTAGCCCTAAAGGAGCTACATTGGTGTCCACCCCATAGATACTATGGATTATTGGATACATACATAGGTTTTGGGGTCAAACAAATTTGGATTCAAATTCTAGTCTCATTACTTACTTGCTACACAATCTTGGGCAAACTATTTAATAGCTCTTAGACTTAGTTTTGCTTTTTGTTTACTGTTTTTTCTTCTTGATTTAATGGGCATAGTAATGCCTACTTTATAAGGTTTTAAGGAGAATTATATAACACCCAATAAGACAGTCATCATTATAATAATAGTATTAATAGTAAAAATAAGTTGTAGTGTAGTAGTAATAATACTAATAGAAGGTACTATGTTTTAAACTTGCCTAAGTCACAGCTAAAAATGATCATAGCTGTAATTTCAACCCGATTTCTGACTTTAAAGCCCATGTTGAAAATGCTGTATAATATGCGTAAAGCACCTGGCACACAGTGAGCTGTAATTATTGGTTTCTTTGTTGCTGGAGTTGGATGACAGTCTTAACTCCTCTGATTGAATTTTGGATTCATTTGAGACTTCTGGATCCTCTATTGAGGTCATCTTTCTCCCAGGGTCTTTGCAGGGGGACAAATGGGCTCTCAACACCACTGTCGATTTCAGGCTATGTCTGCTTGGAAGATTAGGACGTGGGTTTGGTGGCAACGTTCACTGCAAAATGTCTGCATAGAGGTGAACAGAAAACCCCAAACGAGGGAGTGAAAAATGCTATAGAGTACTGGAAATTTACTAAAGTCCTCACACTGTGTGTGTGTGTGTGTGTGTGTGTGTGTGTGTGTGTGTTTTGTATAATTCAGAAATTCTCCAAAGCTCCTTCCCTTCCTCACCCCAGCCAGCATCTCTCTCATTCTTCTCACTTTCCAGGCCTGTCCCTTTCTAACTCCCCTGCTAGTAGAGGTGAATGTACCCCTTGGTATGTTCCAAAGTCACGTCTCTCCATTTGATTGTAAGCCACAGAAGACTAGGAACTTTTTGCCAATTTCGTTTGTCAATGCATCCCTATCTCCTACAACAACAAATGGAACATGGAAACCATTCAGTAAACATTTGTTGAATGAAGTAATGAATTTGATTTGACTCGAGCTCTTTGAAATTGCAGATGTTCAAAGAGCTTCTTTTCTCCGAATGAAGAGAACCAAGATTTCCCAGACAAAAACAAAAGGAAACAAAAAATCCAACTTCTAAAATTCAAAAATTTTGGGTCAAATTTAATTCTCTCAAATTATCAAACTCTTTATCAATGAAATTCAAATGCCTCTACCTGTTAAGCCTGCTACAAGCTCAGACTTCTAGCCGCTGACTTAGAACTACTTTTTTGAGGTATAGATAGAAAGAAGGAGTAGAAAAAGGAGAGTTTAATTCCTTATTCCTTTCTGTTGTTCTGAAACCCATCTCTGTCCATTGCATGTCATATGCAATCTGAATTTGGAGGACTAAAGGAAAGATGTCTCTTTGAATGTAGATTCCTTAATCAAAGCTTTGTGTCATCTAACAATTTGATAAGCATGCCTTCATTGTCATCGTTCAAGTCTTTATACAAAAAAATCAATAAAACATTTTGAAAAGTTTTTTCTATCATATAATACTAATGCATATACTTACATTAAATATAAATATTGAATTACCAACACATATTTTTTATACTTCTTAACTAGGCAAAAATCCAGTTCAGTGGAGTTATTAAAATTTTCTAGATGGTAACTTTCCCCTTCACTATCACCATCCACAAATATACTGGTCAAGTGGAAATAAATTTCTCCCCTGACAGAATCATTTCTCTTAATGGATACCCTAGAGTAACACCTGGGTTTTTTAAAAAATGACAATATTACCAAGAGCAGCATCCAAGAATGGGAACTAGGACATCCTTGAGCAATGCATCTTATGAATGTGTGCATGGTAAAGAAAAGAGATAACCCCCTTTGGGTGCCAGCATTGCTGAAAGGAAGGCAGAGTCAAATTCTAGATTTTCAATCAATTTGTCTGCCAACTTCCTACTATGCTGCTCTTTTTGATTTCAGCCTGAGTCAAACATATATTTTCAAGACTTAAGAAGACACCCCAAAATCCAAATTTAGTAATTATGTATTTCTTATACTAAACAAACTGTGTCCAGGTTTAAAGAGTAAAGAAGCAGCATTTAGTTGGAAATTCTATAAAATGAAGTACAGATGTAGGGTAGAAGGGAATGATCATTCCTCTGTCTGGTCTTGTAGTGAGCAGACATTTCAGATTCTTACGATGTTATGTCAGCACTTAACCCGGTAGTATCTCAACCCAGTCACGTGAGCCAATAAGTTGACTTGGATTGGGTTTCTGTGCCTAGCAGCTGAGCAAGACCTAATACAATATCAAATTGTTCCCTTTTCCATTTAACTTATCCTTCCTACTTCTTTTCTCTTATCTTGCCCAACTCAAGGGAATATCTCACTCTTTACATCCTTAGGAAATTTGCAGTCTCACTTATTTAGTATAACTTATTTCATATTTTATGATATAGATTTTTATGTACACACTTGATTTTTATCAACAAATTGCAAGTTCATGGAAAGTCTGATAATATACATTTGTATTTTCTTATACCCAGGATAATTTCCTTTACATAGTAGGTGCTCAGTTAACATTTGGAAATGAGGATTAAGGGCAAATTCATGGAAAAGTCCATAGGCCAAAGGGTTAATGAAGTCTTCATTCATTAATTCATTCAAACATTTATTAGATATTTACTGAATAATTGGTAATGTGATAATGAAATTAGTCTGAAGATACATGTATTCTTCAGAACTCATAAATTCCTGGCATGGTTGCACAGAGGAAGTAGGGAAAGGAGACTTTGGAAGGACCAGTTCTTGGGATCATTTCGTGCTCAAATGCAGCATACAGCTTAGCTTGTTGGAGAAAATACAGATGAGAATTCTCTGTGTTTAATATCTGTCATTAAAATGACAGCAATAAAGCCTAAAACCCAAAAAGGGAAAATCAGCTGGGTCCTTATAGATTGTCACAGCCAAGAGCAATAAAAACTAAATCAATCACAGATCGTGGCAATAGATAATTTAGCTAGTACTGGAAATTAAATGAAAGGACATTTCCAGCAGTCATCTCCCATTGTGGGAGAACAAAATGCTCTTGGAATTCAGATGGGCTCATTGAACAGTTTAGGGTGAAGATGGGGGAAAGAAGGGAAAATCATTTAAATGAGATTTAAATTGCCTTGTTTCCTTAGTCCTCCGAAGGTTGCCTTTGTTATTACACTGCAGTATTTTACCATCAACATTTCTGACACACAATGGGTTTCTTGGCATTTCTACCCCTGTTCAAGGGGAGGAAAGGCGGCTCTCCTGAGAGTGGTCCTGTAGTCTGGGCAGCCAGAGCCCCGTAATCAGCTCATCCTTAGGGGCCAGTTTTAGAGTAGGGTTTTCTGGAACAGAAGCAAAGTGGATAGGGACAAAGGGAACCTCCAGGAGCCTGGAAATCTCTGTTCCAGGCCTGTCTCTGCCACTATCAATCACAGATCAAAAAATCTGGGCTTCAGAATTCTCGTTGGCAAAGGGAAGAGATTAGACTTGATGACTTCTCAGAACCTGTCTATGCTAAGTCTCTGTAATTCTATTATAAACAATCAGTGGGAGGACTAAAGTCCCAGTATCATGGTCCTGGGCCTGAGGAATTTGGCTACTAGACTGAGTGGATGCTTTGAACATAGTGCACTTAATATCTAGAATTAATGGATGAATGAAAAACTATGGGCAGTCTTCCATTCTTTGTGGATTGGATCTAGTTTACGGCAGCATTTGTGGGGAGGGAATATTTTTCTTATTTCAAGTACAATATTGCCTCCTCCTTTGTGCTGATGTACAGAAAATCTTTGGATCTGTTTCCAATGTTTGCTTTCTCTGAAGAAAACCACTTTGCATTTAGTGCCTGGTTAGAATATTTCCATTGGATATTAAGCTACCCTCCCTGACCCTTTCCCAGTATGGGCTATTGTCTTAGTATATGCCATGTAGGAAAGAGGGGTCATGCCACTCCTAGCAGTGGATGGGGTTCTGGGGTATTAAAACTCCCTGTGCAACAAACACCAAAGGCAATAATTTAAAGAACAAAATACCTACTCTCTCCCATTGGCATGAATAGTTGAAGTAGGCCCAGTTGCTTGAATCCAGCTAAATGAACATAGACACAACATGTGTTACCTGTAAGGTAGGAAGACCAGCCTGTGCCAACAGCAAGGAGGGGAAAAGAGGGATTGGGTGTGTGTGTGTGGAGCGGGGGTGGTTGAGAAGACTGCTTGGAGAATGCCAGTTGATTATTGAGTTTTAAAACTATGTCCAAGGCAATTCTAAAGGCCTAAAGTAATGTCTTTGGATTTGAAAGTAACTGATATCTAATGAACTATTGATAAGGGACATCGATGACATCTTTGGAGAACTTTATGGAAGGAGCAGGGTTTAGGAATAGAAAACAATAAGTTTGACTCAGACATTCTGACCTTCGTGTCTCTCTCCAGAGGCAGCACATGTTTCTGTCACACAGGAGCTCTCTGTTCTCTCAAGATCCACTTTTCTTCACTGACAGACACCATTTCTTTCTCTACTTGCAGATCGACTCCCTTCTCAAACAGGAAGATTTGCCAGCTGTTCTCAGCAATCTCTTCACTATCTTTTCCCAGAACTTACAATAGTGGTACACACTCGGTGAATGCACTGGTCCCTGTGCTAGGCACAGCACATATCATTTTAATAAGAAAACTGAGGCTTAAAGAGATTAAGTCAATTTGCCTAGTGGAGCTAGGACTTAAACTCAAGCATCCTAAATCCAGGCCTGTGACTTAAATACCCTACATTGTGACACTGCATGACCTCTACAGTAATGGTTAGAACTGGCCTTTTAGAAAGGAATTATCCACTCTTTGCTTTTAACATAGTTTTTATTTCTACATCACTGTAATGCCATGTTGCTCTCTTCTGCCAACCTGGCTCCAAGCTTCTAGAGTCCAAGACTCATATCTCTTTTTGTCTTTGCTATCTCTCTCCTCTGGCATCTGCAGCCTACACCCACAGTGCAATGCCATTAGCATGGCGGGTCCCTCCAAGTCAGGGTCTTCTCACCTTAGGACCCTGACTAATTGCAAGGTCAGGGTCCTTGAGTCAAGTCCTTTACTCATCCAAGACCGGTTTCCTTCAAAATCGTCCTTTTGTCTGCATCCTTCTCTCTGCTGAGCTGCAAAAAGCCCAGGAGGCGGTGTGAAGCGTTTAGTCCCTGTGTGTGTGTGCACAGCCTCCATGCAGCTGGGCTACAAATCCAGTTTATTATCTTAAGAAGAGGATCTGGTTTAGCCTAAGTTTACATCTCATCTGCCTCCCATTCATTAGATGGGCTCCAGGACTCCGCTTACATTGCATAAACTCAGCTGGTATGTATACAACGCCAGCAATATGGAGGAGGCTAACATGTGTTGAATACATCTACTGCATCTTGGGTCTCTGAAGGTCACTCACTAAAGTAATATATGGTGCTAGTGTTGGTGGCTGAAGGTCAAGTCATCTTGCTTTTCATAATGCATAAACCTGAAACTCACTCAGACACCAATCATATGACCTAAACCTTGGAACAAATATTTTACTAAGTAAATCAGTGAGCATGCTGGCATTTCTATTAACCTTCAATGCACCGCTGACAGAAAATGAATAATGATAAATAATAACTCAAGTCTGTAAATCATGCTTAGCATCAGAAGCAAAAAAAAAAAAAGAGAATGCTTGTGTGTGCTACCATCTGTTAGGAGGAGAACAGTGGGGACTTGAGGGGCAAAGTGGGAGAAGGGAGGGAAGACTGTCAGTGGCTGGGGTAAGCACCTTTTGGATTCAATAAACTGGCCAAGAAAGGGTAAGCCACTTCTGGACAGGATTGATGGAGTGAGGAAAATCCCTTTTCCTCCTGTCTTCTGTTTGATGGGCATTCGCTTCTGACTTTCATCTGCCACTCTTGGTTGTTTCCTCTTTTCCCCATCTTCTGCCTCATTAAATCTGTTTCCACTCTATCCACTGGGTTTCTGGGTCATTTGAAAAGGGGTCCTCTGAGCGAAACGCTCTTGGGGCCAATATTTCCTCCCCTCCCCTCCCAATTGAAGCATTTGGTTCTTATTGCCCCAGTGGACAGGGGCAGGAGCTGGATCACTGCCCTGAAGTTGCTACCCTTCCTCATAAACATCTCTGCAGAGCAAGAACCCAGGCACGAGGGCCTCCAGCCTTCCAGTACATTCCAGGATAATGCACTGTGATGCCAAATGATCTTGCAAAACAGAAATGACTCCCAGGTTGATAAGGTATGAGGGATAGTGAGGTCTCCATTGGAAGCTTCCCCTTACAGGAAAACGCTCAGTACACATGGGTGGAGAAAGTTCCAGAAGTTGATGTTTGACATCTAGGAGTATCTCTTTCTGGGGTTGGGGCATACATTTGCCTTTTTCTCATCTCCCTCCTCATTCTTTCAGTGTGGCCAGTATTTGCCAAGTTGGCATTGCCTTCAGATGCGTTCTAGCCAAGAAATAGACACACGCATGTTCTCTGGTCAAGTTTCTTGGAATAAAAATCCATCCACGATATTTTGCCGATTGTGTGAGCCAAGTGCCAAGGCAGCTCTGGCCTCAATTCATTGAAAAGTCTGACTGGAGGTCACCCTGACCCTCTCTCTTTTCCAGATGACCCAGACAGTCCCGACAAGCTGCTTGAGAGGAAGCCGGGGCTGTCAACAGGCTTCCCACCTCAGAACCCCGGATCTGTTTCTCTGCAAGAAATGGGGAGCAGCTGTCCCTGTAAGGGTGCCAGCTCCCTGGGCTGCAGGGAATATTGCTGGTTATAACGTGTGGCCCCTGGGGCTCTGTCTACGCAGGCTACTTTGTGAGTTGAATTAATCTTCTCCTTGGGAAGTATACAACCAAAGAGAGAATGCATTCCCTTTATTGTTTGTAACATGAGTCTCCTTTGAATACTGGTAATTGAAAGTCATTCTGCACCCCTTGAAATTAGAGTTATGGTAAGTGATGATAAACTGGATAGTGTAAACGGAAGAAAAATAGTTCTAGCTCCTCAAAGAAGTTTCGGCTTTTGCCCTTCCTTTATTTGCTATTAGATCCATTTCTGCATTTGGATTTGGGGTCTCACCAAAAAGTTGGTGGGAAAATGAAGCTGAAGAGCTCTGAGTTTACAGAGGGAAACTTACCATAACATCACTACTAAGCTGAGTAAACTCGGGCAAATTGCATCCCCCCGGGGCCTCAGTTTCCCCTCCCATAAACTTGTCTGACATTGTGAATTTGTGTGGTAGGTTTCCTCCTCATCAGCTTTTTCCCTTCCTTTCTCCTTATTTCTTTACCTTCCCCACTTTTTTAATTAGGGGGAAATAGATGAAAGAATAAAATGAAAGGAAAAGCAGAAAATTAGCATTTTCTCGGCTGCACATTTCAGTTATTAATATTGCAATTTGAGGTAATGAAATTCACAAAATGCAAAAGGTTTAAGGTTTGCCTGGTGGGGCGAACTCAGCCACATGGTATATGGCTTGAATTTCAAGGTGAGGTTCATTATGCAGAATGCTCAATGTGGGCAAGCTAACAATGCCATAAAGCCTTCACTTCTGCATTTCTTGACTTTAATGTTGCATTACTGTAGGTTTTGGGTTTTAATATGCTGTATAAATACAGAATACATATTTGTAAGTACAGGTACCATGAAAAGGAGGATTTTTGTGTTGTAAATCTCAACTCTGTTTGCTCTCTGGTTGACTTTGTTAGAAAGCAGGTGGGAGAAAGTAGGGCAGGGTGAGTTACCTAGGAACAATCCTCATTTATGCCCAAATCTATTATGAAAGGCAGAGGCTTGCTTTTCGCCCTCACTGCAGTTTGCAGAGGATTTAGTAACGGAGACCAAAGGCTCCTGGGAGGGGAGGCATCAGGATAAAGGGAAGATTTAGCCTGGCTTGTCCCTGGCAGCCGCCCAGGCTGGCCCTGCTCAGGCACATCAGTGCGGTCCTTCCTCTGCCTTGCGGATGGTCAGCGCCAGCTCCCTGGCTTGTTTTCCTTCAGATTAATGATGTTGCTCATACTGAGCAGCGGGTGGAAGTCTCTGGGCAACAGAAGAGATGGGAGTGGAGTGGCTGTCTCTCTAGCAGAGAGCATAGCAAATTCCCTGCATCTCATATGGATGGTTGGTGAACTACTGGATGCTCTATTGGGGGATGATGTTGAGTCTTCACTGCCAAGGGCTTTCCAGGCCCCAGCCTGTCTGACCAGCTTCTCTCCATTGTCAGAGGCAGCAAAGGGCTTGCTTTTTCCTCCCTTAAGATTCATCATGGTCAGCGTTGGCACTCACAGCTGTCTGATGGGAGCCAACTCATAGTTGGCTGGGCTCCTAATAGTCCTTTCATTGCATATAGACTGAGGATGGGATGGGAAAGGGTTTGATAGTGCAGGGAGACTAATACTGTAGGAGAGGCAGGTTTGGGCAGAAAGGTAAAAACCACCTTCTGGAATTCAAAGAGCAGATGCTCTATATTTCACATGTGAGCCTTTATGCAGGGCTCAGCAACCTGCACCCAGCACTCTGACTCTGTCCTGCCACCGTGGTACCTGCATCTCTGCATCTCAGAATCACCAATGCTCAGAGCTGAGAGAGGCCCTCAGGGTAACACAATTCTTCTCTGTTCTTTCCCCCACTAGACTGCCATAAAGACATGTTCATCTCTTAAGGGGCTTGGCACTTTCTACCTTAGCTTGTAAGTAGTCATATAGTCTCTTATTTCCTCTACTTTCCCTGGAGGGAAGAGTCTATCACATCATGTGCAATCCACTCAGCATTTATCAAGGACCTACTATGTGCCAGACCCTACAAGGTCTATCATGTCCATATAATAATGCATATGACAATGGTCCCCCTGCCCCTCGAGGAGCTCACAGTCTGGTGAGGAAGGCCATGACGTGAATAAGCAGTGCTCAGTGGCTGGGATGAGTGCTGTGGTAAACACACACACACTCATTTTCCCTGCCTCAGGAAGCAGAAACCTTCATGCATGGAACATTTAGGGAATGTCAAATAGATTGGTGTGACTGTCACTTAGGATAAAAAGGTGGTTACAGTTGCAACCAGAAAGTCAAGGGCATGTTTAGGTCCTTGCCTAGCATTGCATATTGACATCTGGTGATCCCAGAATTGTATCCAAGGGCCTAAGAGGACTCACTTCTGAAGACCGTCTTTATAAGACCAAACTGGGACCTTCTAGCATCTGAATCCATCCCCAGGACATCCAAACGGCAGTGGGTAGAATTTTTTGGGTCTGCTGTGGTCTACAAGCTGGGTTTTGAAGAGCACACATAGCCCCCATCCCCTTTTCCTAATAAATTTCTATGAGCTTATCTTAAGACTGAACATCTCCACCACTGGTATTATTCACACAGGTTCAGGCATGGCGTCCTAAAGGCATATGTTAAGCTCCCAATATTTTACTTAGTAAGGGCAATGTGTCTCCATGCTAATTGTCATGAAAACATAAGACCTCTTCAGGACAACCGCCACCACTACAAACCTACCAGATGACACATCGGCATGTGTCTGAGGGCATCCAGGGCAACTAGAAGATCGTAAGTCCCTGGTAGGATGAAAGAAGCCGTCCCGAAGGGGACATACATGTGGTTCTAGAAGCAGAGACTGCCATCTGTCCTGGCCTAGACAGCCTAGGCTCTCTCAGAGTCCTTATTTCCCAAGTCCGTACTCGGGACCTTCATTAAACCACCCTGGGAAGCGTGTTTGTGTGAGTATGTGTGCTAATAGCAAGGAAATTACACTCTCGATGCCAGTATACAGAGGAGTTAGCTGACACATTAGCATCCCGATCTGACATGGCTGTCAGAAAAATTATCAGTGACCCAGAAGGGGCCACACTAAAGGTGATTTATCCCCTTACTTGACTTAGCCTGAGCTCTCCCCAGAGAAGGCCGTGCCAATTAAGCAAAAAATAAGGCAAATTGTGTGTGTTGTGGTGCCTGGTGTTGACTACCCCCCCAGAGAGACCTACAAATTAATTTTCTCATCGCAGCCTCGCTCTGCAGCCAGTTCCAAAATGGAAACCTCAGCAGTTTATCTCCTTAATCTCTCATTCCCTTTTTCATTCACTTTTTTCCCCAAACAAAATTAAATCATTTAACAACCATTTTAATAAGCATTAAAAAGTGTAATGAACCAGATAATGAAGAAGAACTCATATTATTTTCTTTATCTACTTTGTACTTAATTTATTTTGTATGTTCCCTTTGCGTGCCTCTTCCCTGAGAGTATTTCCAACATTAGGATTTTAGATAAATGTTTCAGTTAGTTCCATTGAAATCTGGTAAACATCCTGATTTGAAAGCTGGATGGTATCCTGTCCAGACCACTAGGGACAAGGTTTCAAAGCTCATGCCCAAGATATGACATGCCTGGGGACCTGGTGTCACTCAGGCCCCCGTGAATTCCCTCTCAAGCCTCAAGCCAAATGGGTCCCTCCTGGGTCCAAGAAAGCCATGCTGGTTTCCACTGCGAGTCTGGCCTGCAGTTGGAATATGCGTGGTCAATGTTGAACTGGACTCTTCTTGTCTGTGGTTATGACACTTGGTTGACAGGGTCCAGACTAGGCTGTGGCTGAAGCAACAGGATCTCAAGTCCAAAGTACAGGCACTCATGACTCCTAAGGGTTCTGCCATGGGCCTTACCATTATTTACCCATTCTCCATAAGATGCTCATAACTGTTCCCTCACATGTGATGCATATGTATTGGGTAAAATAATTTAGCCAAATATTCCTTCTTAAAATTCTTCAATGGCTCCCACTGCAGTGGTCCAGGTGGTAGAACAAGCAGAGAAGACAGAGAACTGAAAGGGTGCTGCTCTAATAAACACCATGTCCACATTCCTTATAGCCCACGGAGTGAGGTGGAGTAACCACCCTGGGGGATTTAGACAGGATGGAGACTAGAGAACATGTACAAAAGCCGTCTTTGTTGTTTGTTTCCAAGTATGCTCTGTTTCAATAAAAAGAAAATGCAAGTTATATTTTTTAAGCCCCATCCCCAGGTTTAAAAAATACAGGTAAGAGAAGGGAGGAAAGAATAGAAGGGCGAGGGGAAGAAAATTCACTTGTTTAGTTCTATATCAGGGCACTTTTTCAAGGAAAAATGCATCTATTATTAAATGGCAGCAAACATGACCCTATTTGGAATATTCTTGGGGTCGGGGTCAAGGGTGAGATTCCTGGTGACTGTTCAGTGTACAGGATGAGCAGCGGCACATATGTGCCCCCAGAGAGGCAATCCAGGGCTATGTGTGAGAGAAGAAAGAGAATCTGTGTGGGAGGAGCACCCCAGAGCTCTGGGACCTTAAGGAGAGGTGTAGACAGTACTCTGTGCAAAGTGAGAACCTTGGGTGGAACAGAATGAGTCCATAGGATGTGGGTGGGAATCCTGGCTCTGCCCTCACTGGCATGACTATTTATCGGGGTCTCAGTTTCCTCATCTGCACAATAGGCATGATAAAAAAAAAAAAAAAACAGTACCTACTACACAGGATTATTATGAGGATCACATGAGATTAAACCCATAGCCCAAGCTCATACACACTGGGAAGTCCTCAGAACCAATGTGCATGCTGGGTGATTTCTGTGATTCTGAGCCTTTCTAAGCCTGAGTGACACCAGGTCCCCAGGCGTGTTATATCTTGGGCATGAGCTTTGAAACCTTGTCCCTAGTGGTCTGGACAGGATACCATCCAGCTTTCAAATCAGCATGTTTACCAGATTTCAATGGAACTAACTGGAACATTTATCTAAAATCCTAATGTTGGAAATACTCTCAGGAAATACTCTCCTCTTCCTCTGCAAACTGCCAGTGTCCTCAGCTCTGTGCTAACGAGGGGTTTTCTTGAGCAGGCATTGATTAAAATGTAGTGGCATACCCTCATTTTGCGTCACCGCGTGTGTGACTAATAGCCATGGAATTCGTGCCACAGATAAATAATTGGCCCTTCAGCCATCCTCCATGTCTTCAGAGACACACAACCGTGATCTATCATAGCTGCAGACATCTCAATGAGCATCATCTCTAGATCATAATAGATCATGTTACATTTGTATATGCTCAGGAACATAATTTACTATTAAATGGGGCCAAGATCCGCACCGAAGAAATTATCCTTCCGTGGAGGCGGACTCTTCAGCTGTATTATATGCACGCTGTGGTTTTTAAAATATTAATTATATTGTAAACTAAAGGTTTACTTTATGTATCATAAATCTGGGTGTCTCTTCTTTCTGCGTGCCCAATAAATATACTTCTCATCAACTTTTAATTATGCTGTTTGCATTATTCTGTCCTGAGGATGAGAGTGCGTGCTAAATCACGGCCTTCTAATGTGGACTACAGCATAAGTTTAGTTAATTAAACCATATATTTTATTAGTTCTTGCACCTCCATCTTGTAAAACCATGCATTATTATGTTAAAGTGGAAGGGGGCATAATATAACATAGCAAGGGTGTTTTTGTTGTTATTGTTATTATTATTTATTTTGGAGATTCAGATAATTTAGGAAAAGTTAAAGTGTTCTAACTCTGGGTAGCTCTGCTGCCCACTGGACTCTGGGTACGCTCTCTCTGAAGGCAGAGGAGGGGTAGACGTGTTGTCAAAGGGCCAGGCCACAGGTTTGAGACCAGTTCCAGAGCTGGTGATGGAAACTCAAGCATGTGGTAGAGTCTAAGCCCTCAGCCAAGCAAAGAGCAGCCCCCAGACAGACTTAGCCCACTCAACTCTTTTCTTCCTTTATTTTATGCCTTTGGGCAAGTGGCCTCTGGTCTTTAATTTCTCTTCTCTAGTCTAATCCATGCACAAAATAACAAGAACTTTGAGATAGAATAATTCTTGTTCCAAGTTTTAGAGAGGTTGGACACGGATTCTAGAATAGAAGTCAAAGCCGCCCCTAAAAACAGGCAGCCTGAGAAGGGGATGAAGAATTGGAGGGGGCCAAGGCCTTAACTGGGCGGCAAGGCTGTCTGCCCTGCATGGCAGGTCCCATGGTGCTGACAAACAAAAGCCCAGGAGTCAAAGGAAATTGGATTGAAATCTTGCTTTGCCACTTACTAACCATATGACTATGGAACAGATATGCAATGATGCTAGCCTAGGTTTCCCCATCTAAAAATGGGTTGCACAAAACTACCCCTTCAAGGCATTGTAAAGATTGAATGAGATATAACGTAAGCCAAGTGCTTGACATGGTGCCGATATATTAATACAATCAGTGTGTAATAACTGTGTGACCTGTTGCTGCTGCTCATGCCACACTCCTTACTGTTGACATTCGCAGAGTCTAGCAGGTCTGACCAGTGACACACAGCACTGACATGAGCTGCAGGCCCAGAGGGCCACAGCTGGAGGGTCAGTCAATGGTTGTGCTACCACACAGCTCGACCCAAGACAAAGTGGACTGGCACTAGTAGCTCAAACTATAGTTCTAGCAAATTCCTTGAGTTCTTTCTTGTCCCCATGTTGACCAGTGAGTTGTGTTGTCCCACAGGACAGGTGCCAACTGCTCCCTCAACCCAGCCCTTGTCATTGCCTGTAGACATTCCCCTGGCTCTCTCATCTGGGCACGCACCCCTGGGTGCCCACTGCCTGGGCCTCAAGATGCCTCACTGTGCAGGCAGAGGGTGCCTCACAGACAGACGCAGGTGACGGCCACCCCCGTTCAACAGACAGAATGCCCCTAAGGCAGCATGGGACCCCTTTCAGTGCCAGCTCCTTTATAAACAACTCCCAAGGAATGTGCTGCTTTATCAGCAACTTCATTCTCCTCCCCTTCCCCCCACCAAAAAATAAATAAAGAGCAGAGGCAAGATCTGTTTTGCTTCAACTTTTAAAAGCCTTTGAAGGCACAGCTATTTGAGAACAATGAAAAAAAAGGCATTTTGTTCTCTTAACTGCCTTTCAGGTGGTGGAGGCCCCCGGCCCTTCCCACAGGGAGGTGAGGGGGGCAGTTGTGTTTTATGGTGGCTCGGGCCCTCCTCCTGCAGCCCCCTAAGAGAGCCCTCCAAAGTGCTGCCTTCCAGGACAGAGACCGCTGCACGGCTTGTAATAAACAAAGGCAATGAGTCGCAGCAGCATGACCAGGGGTGGCTGGAAGAGCCTGTCCTTGCTGTCCCCTCCCCTGCTGGAACATGGCTGGGGACCAGGGGAAGGAACCCCTAGAGGAAGACTTCTTGCCTGTAATGGATCCCATATGCCAAGGGCTGAGTTCTGATATTCTCCAGTCCCAGAGCACCTAGGCTTTGATTTTTATTTCATTTCGAATGGGTGGTGGGATAGAACCAGTATGCTAGGGCCTCAGATCTCAAGCTGACAGTTGGGCATTAAATAAAGCATTAAACACAAACGTTAATTCCCCCCCCCCCCCCCCCCCCCCGGTGTGCCTGCGTGTGGTCTCACCTCCCCTTTCTGCCCTATGGCTTTCAACTCCCTTTCCTTAAGGCTTTCTTTATCCACTAGTTTTAAAAGTAACAAAGAGGCTTATGCTCTTAACTATGAAAATGCCACACACGCCCCTCATCTGAGGAGGCTGAAGGGAGGTTGATGCTTTCCATAATTTCTCTCCCTGTGGTTGGGGTGGAGTGGAAAGGTAGGGGGAGGAATGGAAGGAATTTAGGCCCCAGAGCCAAGTGTCAACATCCCCAGGCCAGTTGAGTAGCTGGCAGCATGAATACTGAATCGAGGTTTTTCTGTGCATCAAGTTAAACGTTACATAGGCTCCTCCCCTTTCTGTTGCTATTTTGAAGAAAGAAAAGCAAAGAAAGTTTCATCAAGATACTGTCCTGCTGACAGACAGAAATACACAACTATGTTCTGGAAGTTTAGAAGCTCCTAGGGCCAAGCAAGGGCTCCCTGGCTTTATTTTTATAATCTAATGTCAAACTCACAGTCCTTCATGAGTCTAAGGAATTTCAGCAATCAATGGCTGAAGGCTGGGAACTTCTGAGAGAAGGCAAGCTTGAACCATCATACTCTGCAGAGCCGTCCCGAGTCCAGTCTGGATGACAATCCAAGAGGACCCGGATGGAGCTCAGACCTGGAGAATTTTCTGTTTGATCTGATAGACTCTGCATCTCCGTCAAGACAAGGGGGCTTTGCAGGAAAGCAGAAGCCAAACTGTATTCCAGATGGAAAGGAAATCCCAGTGTCACCCTGGGATGCTGATGATCTGGTTTAGTCATTAAGCATGCCACAGCTAACAGAAAGCTTCCATCTGAGCCGTTAAGAATTTACTAGTTTTGTCTCTCAGTCCCTACTGCGGGAGACCCCTGAACCTTTATTTTCCTTCCGAGGCTGTCCTGGGTTTTCTTCTTTAACATTGTCCCTGATTTATGGTATGTCCACATTTCCCTGGATAGTACCATCTTTTGAGTTATACATCATCAGAGTGACTCATTCTGATGATGTATGGCCCCAATACATCATCAAAGCTCCTTGCTCTGCCGTTGCACTAATGATATGTTAGTGTAATACATCACCAGGCTGAGCTGCAGCCGTGATGGATGGAGCTGGGGGTGACGGGAGTCCATGGAGCGGAGGCTGAGAAGCAGGTTCCGGGTAGGCACAGGAGGAAAATTCGTCAATCCCAAGTAGACCTCCCTTCCTGGTACCAGTGCCCATACTAAATTAGCACTGTGGCGGGCGTCCTTACAGAAACACAGAAGCATACATTATCCCCCAAAGCAGTGTGAACTCGAGGCTCATGTATAGATCATAGGCATGTTAGAGGTTACATATATCACGATGGTCAGGAGGTAGGTGGCGGCGTCAGTTGGATTGAACTGGGGCAATGAGGAGCAAGAGAGAAGGAGAGCTCTGGAACCAGGACTTCTCGGCAGGAGGGAAGTGAGTGCTCACAGAAGATTGGGGGAATCAGCAATCTAGTGCCCGTACTCGTAACTCCCCAGCAGAGTTTGGACGGAAGGGCGCTGGGGGTTTCTCAGCTGCTTCTCTCTCAGTCCACCTTCCTGTCTGTGCTCAGGCCTGCCGGGAGGTCCTGACTAGCTGTGAACACGCACCCTGAGGGAACTGGGAAGTGTGAGTATTTGTTGGTGGACAGATTCAAGTGCCAGACTGGGCCCATATCTATGTCAGTTAATAGCTGGGACTCAGATAATAATATAGCCCCCTTCACAGCGTTGTTATGAGTATTATGGGAGTTAACAGCTATAAAATGCTCAAATATGAAGTAAACACTCAATATTAGCCATTAATTACTACAGCAACAGCTATCTCTACTTCTACTACTACTACCACCACTGCCACCTCTGTTGCTGATGCCGATACTACTAACGCTGCTACTACCACTGCTACACACTAGGCTCTCTCTGAAGTCGTATTCCCAATACCTGCCCCGCCCCCACCAAAGTTCTGCATGTTCTATCTCTTACTTGGAAGTTGTCAATGCACGTTAGTACATTCAAGCATCTGAGGGGTCCTGCATCTAAAAAAAAAAAAAGAATACCAGTACATGAGTGGATTAATAAAATGTGGTATAATGTCGTATATGTATACCATGGAGTTCTACTCAGCCACAAGAAACAATGGCGAACTAGCACCTCTTGTATTATCCTGGATGGAACTGGAACCCATTCTGCTAAGTGAAGTATCCCAAGAATGGATAAACAAGCCCCACATGTACTCACCGTCAAATTGGTACTAATTGATCAACACTTACGTGCGCATATGGAAGTAACATTCATTGTGTGTCAGGCAGGTGGGAGTGGGGAGGAGGGGATGGGCATATCAACAACTAATGGGTACAGAGCACACTGCCTGGGGGATGGGCACACTTGAAGCTCTGACTTGGGTGGTGCAAAGGCAATACATGTACCCTAAACGTTTGTACCCCCGTAATATGCTGAAATAAAAAATAAATAAATAGAGAAAATACTACTTCTAAACCCAACATACTATGGACTGGGTACTCTGACAAGTCCCCCTGCTATAATACAACAAGAATTGGGAAAATTACCACAGATAATTATTTTATTGAGGTAATATTTGTCACATAAAATTAACCATGTTATAGTGTAAAATTCAGTGGCATTTAGTGTATTCCCAATGTCCTGCAACCATCATGTCTATCTAGTTCCAATTGTTTATGACCCTGAAAAAGAACCCTGTGCTCATTAACCCATTCTCCACTCTCCACAACCCCTAGCAACCACCAATCTGCTTTATGTCCCTATGGATTTTACTATTCCAGATATTTCATATAAATGGAATCATGCAATAAGTGACCTTTAGTGTCTGGCTTCTTTCACTTAGCATAAGGTTTTTGAGTTCATCTACACTGCAGTATGTATCAGTACTTCATTCATTTTTAGGGCTGAGTAATATTCTATTCTGTGTATCTACATACCACGTTTTGCTTACTCATTAGTCCACTGATGGACATTGGGGCTGTTTCTACCCCTTGGCTGCTGTAAATAGTGCTGCTATGAAAATTCACGGACAAGTATGTTTAGTACGTGTTTTCAATTCTTTGGAATATATACCTAGGAGTAGAACTGCTAGATCACCGGGTAATTCTATGTTTAACTTTTTGAGAACTGCCTAAGTGTTTTCCACACCAGTTGAAACATTTTACATTCCCACTAGCAATTTACAAGGGTTCCAATTTCTGCACAGCATCATTGGAATTTGTTATTTTCTTTTTTGTTTTAATAATAGCCATACTAGTGGATGTGAAGCAGTATCTCTCTGTGGTTTTGATTTGAATTTCCCAAAGATGTTGATCATCTTTTCATGTGTTCGTTGGCCATTTCTATATCTTCTTTGGAGATAGGTCTCTTCAAGTCCTTTGTCCATTCTTGAATTGAATTCTTTATCTTTTTATTGTTGAGTTATTGTATTCTAATACATCTTTATCAGATTCATGATTTGCAAATATTTTCTCGCATTGTGCAGGTTGTCTTTTCACTTTCTTGATGACGTTCTTTGTTGCAAAAAAGTTTTAAATTTGATAACATCCAATTCATCTATTTTTTATTTTATCACATGCAAGATACATTTATCCCATCCCAAGAGTTCCGAAAGCATTAACTCATTCCAACATCAATTGCGAAGTCAGTCTAAAGTCCAAAGTCTCATCTAAACATTATCTAAATCAGATATGGCTAAGACTCAAGGTATTATTCATCCTGAGGCAAAACTCCCCCCAACTGTGAACCTGTGAAATCAGATGAGTTATGTGCTTCCAAACTATAATGGTGGGAAAGGCATAGGCTAGACATTTTCTTTCTAAAATGGAGAAATAAGAAGTAGGAAGAGGACACAGGTCCCAAGGAAGTTCAAAACCTAGAAAGACAAACACCGTTGGATCTTAAGGTCCAAAAATAATTCCTTTGGCTTCATGTCCCACCTTCTAGGCCCACTGGGGTGGCACTTTTACCCCCACGGGTCTACGGGGTGGCCCTGCCCCTTTGGCTCAGCTGAGCGTCACCCTTGCTACTCTCTGCAAGTGCCTTACTCACAGGGCTCTCTCTGAGGGCCACTCCACCCTGGAAGTGCCAGGTGGCTGTCCCAGCAAGCCAAAATCAGTGAGGCAATTCTATGTTTGAAAGGGAGAAGAAACCAGCCCTGCCCAGGGGCTTGCAATGGGAGGGGCAGCCCTGAGGATCTCTGAATCACAGTGTCATTCTCCCCTTTTCCTGAGGAATAGCACACTTTCACAGCCAAATAGCATCATGGTCCTATCTATCACAGTAGAATCCAAAGAGTCCACTTTAGCCCCTTTAGTTCAGACTGGCAGTGTCCTTGCTGACATAATCCTGTCTTCTCTTTAATGAATGATAATCCAGTCACACTCTTGATGTTCCCTTCCGGACATGCTTTTTCATTGTCTACAATACAGACAGGCTGAGAATTTCTCAAATCTTTAAGTTCTGGTTCTTCTTTTCTTAACAATTCCTTTTTAAATTCAATTTTCTCTTCTGTCATTTTACTATAAGCAGTCAAGAGGAACCAAACCACTCCTTCAATGCTTTGCTTAGTAATCTCAACTAAATATTCAATTTTATTCCTTGCAATTTATGTCTTCTTCAAAACACTGGATCACAGTTTAGCAAAATTCTTTCCCGCTTTATAAGAAGGATTGATTTTCCTACAGTTTTCAATATCATATTCTTTTCTGTCGGAGAACTCACAAGAATCACCCTTAACATTTATATTTCTACCAACATCCTGTTCATGATTATTAATGTATTATCTAAAGAGATGGAGGCTTTCTCTTTAGCTCTCTTATTTTCTTTCTGAGCTTTAACCAGAATTGCCCTTAATATCCATAATCCTGACATGCACCTCATCCAGCCATCACCCAATTATAAAGTCAATACCACATTTTTAGGTCTTTGTTACAACAACATCACAAAATGTCCTAGTAAGCTTGGGCTACGATAATAAAGCACTATGGAGTAGGTGGCTTAAACAATAAACATTAATTTCTCACAGTTCTGGAGCTGAGAAGTTCAAGATCAAGGTGTCAGGAGATTTGGTTCTTGATGAGGACCTTCTTCCTGACTTGTAGATGACTAGCTTCTCACCATGTCCTAACATGGGGAGGAGAGAGAGAGAGAGAGAGAGAGAGAGAGAGAGAGAGAGAGAGAGAGAGAGAGAGAGAGAGAGAGAGAGAGAGAGAGGAGAGAGAGAGAGAGAGAGAGAGAGAGAGAGAGAGAGAGAGAGGAGAGAAAGAGAGAGAGAGAGAGAGAGAGAAAGAGAATGAGAGAGTGTGAGTGTGCACTTGGTCTCTCTTCCTCTTATTGTAAAGGCATTAATCCCATCATGGGGACTCCACCCTCATGACCTCATCTAAACCTAATTATCTCCAAAAGGTCCCACCTCTAAAATACCATCACACTGAGAATTATGGCTTCACATACGAATTTTGGGGGACATGGACATTCAGTCCATAACATTATGCTTTCGGTGTCATATTGACAAATCTATTGCCAAATCCAAGATCATGAAAATTTACCCCTGTATTTTCTTTTAAGAAATTTATAGTTTTATCTCTATGCCATTAGGGCATTGATCCATTTGTGTGTGTGTGTGTGTGTGTGTATATATATATAATATATATATATATATATTATATATATATATATGATGTGAGGTTGGGGTTCAACTTCATTCTTTTGCACGTAGATATCAGTTGTCATAGTATCATGCATTAAAGGGACTATTCTTCCCCCAATGAAGAGTCTTGGCATCCTTGTTGAAAATCGGTTTGCTATAAATGTATCACAAATAAAATTTTAACGTATGTGTAGATAGCTCACTGGAAAGTAAATTAAATCTTCAGGGAAAAAAAAAAAGGAAAAGAAACTAACACCAGAACAGAAGACAGTAAACAGAAAGCAAACCCCAAGATGCCCATATCAGTGCTGTGATTAGGAGTGCTGTTATTTGGTTTTCAGCAGGGAGGGGAAACTGAATCTAAGTCATCCTCATTAAGTACAAAACCTAACCGGTAGCACCCCAGCCTCTAGAAGAAGAATCGCAAATCCTCACTGAAACAACGTATTAATATATATCATTTATGACTCGAATTCCTTCAGATTAAGTACAACAAAACATGAATTCACAATTTAAATCTACCAAACATGGAAAAAATTAGGAAACAAGTGAATAGGAGGGGAAAAAACCACTCACAAAATTGATTTACAGCATTAAGGATTAAACATACTGAAACTTCTGGTTACAGAATATAAAATTGTAATATGAGATGTTTAAATAATTGAAAGATAGAAGTTTTAAAATGAAAGAACTAAAGACTAACAAATATGATCATACAGAAGAAATGACTAAAAGTAATTTAAAGGTAAAAAATATAGCTATTGAAATGAGAAAAAATCAGGGAATTGATTAAAAAGCATGCTAAACATAGCAGATAAAAGAATTAGTGAACTTGGAATTAGATCTGGGGAAATTATGCAGAATATAGAGCAGAAAAACAATGAGAGGAAAAATGTAAAAGAGATATTGAAACATAAAGAATAAAATAACAAAGGCTTAAATTCAAACTATAAGAGTCCCAGAAAGAGAAAGTAGGATGAAAAGCAAAAAAGAAAAAAATTAAAAATGTACTGACGGAGAATTTTTCAAACCTTGTGAAAATAACAATTTTATAGATATAGAAAAATATATGTGTTATCCAATGGCAGGCAGTTCACACAACAATAACAGCAATAATGCATAATATATTAATAAAATTACATCACACCAAAGACAAAAGATCTTAAAAGCAGCAAGAGAAAAAAATCAGATACTTAAAAATTATCAGCAGATGAAAGCAAAGTAATAATTGAAGCCTAAAGATGATGATTAATACTTACATAATGCTGAGCTATAAACCCAGCAAAACCACCTTTCCAGAATAAGAATGAAAGAAAGAAAGAGATATTCCCAATTTTCATTAGAAAATATTTACTCGAATAACTTCTAAAATATGCAGACATTTGTACATAAATTAGTAAATATTTATATATAATTCTAAGCAAACAGCATCTCTATAAAATAGTCATTATAGTAATAATATTAATGACAAATTTATGGGGTTTTGGAAAGCAGAACAGAAATAAAATGATGGAAAATAATAGCATGTAAATTATAAGAGGAATGATAAGGGTAAGTATATTCTAAATTACATATATGCTTTGGAAAGAGGGTTAAGATATTAATTTTGAAGTTAAGTCAAAATTCAAGGGTTGCCATAATTATATTAAAATTGAATAAAAATGAAATAAAAATAAAAGAATAATTTGTAAAGCAAGAAAGAAGACTAAATAAATATTGAAAAAGCAAGATAAACAGAAAGCACAAACTTAGAGGCTTAATAATTCCAGATATATTAATAATTCCAATAAATACGAATAGTTTAAACTCAGCACTTAAAAGAAAATATCAAACTGATCTTTAAAAGTAGACTAGTCTGGCTATATGCTATTAAAAAGAAATAAACACGAAATACATATGAAATATAGAAAACCCAGAAAAATTAAAGGAATAAAGGCAAAAACTTAAAAAAATATATTTCAAAATTTGCAAAACATTGATAATATTTGAACTGGGTAATGGGTTTGTGGCAGCTGATTATAATATTTTGTCTACTTTGGTATATGTTAAATTTTCCCTTATAAAAATGTTTTTAAAAAGATACTTAGAATACCATGAAAACATTAATCAAAAAAATGTGGAATATTTATTTTAATATCATACAAAACTAATTTTAGTGTAAAAAATCATATTAAGGGTAAAGAGAGTTTCTATATAGTTTTTTAAAATATCATTTACTAGGAAGATATAAAAACTCTAAAATATGAAGCCTCGAATATATATAAAGAAAATATCAACAGGACTATAGGGTAAAATACACAAATTCACTATCACAGTAGAAAGTTTAAATACATGCCTTGCAGTTACTGATAGAAACAGCAAACAAAAAAATTAATAAAAATAAAGAATAGTTGAATAGCATTATTAAGAAGTTTTTATGGACACAGGCACAGCACTACATTCAACAATTAGAAAATACCCAATCACCTTAAGCTCATAGGGAAAAATTACAAAAACAAACAACATATTAGGCCATAAAACAGATACCCCAAATTTTCAAGATAATAATATGCATAAAATGTTTTCTGAGGATATATATTATATATATATAATACATAATATTATAGTAGAAATCAATAACAAAAAATTTTAAATCTTCATGTTTCTGTAAATTAAAAGTATATATGTCTAAATAATGCGTGGAGCAAAGAAGAAATTATAATGGAAATTTAAAAATACTTAGAACTAAATATTTCCTCAAAACTTATGGGATGTAGCAGAGACAGACCTATAAGGGAAATTTATAGCCTTAAATGGTTATATTAGAAAAGAAAAGTATACATAATTGTTAATATAATTAGTCTGGTTAGGATTTAGAAAATTAGAGTTGTAATCATTCAATTTAAGAAGTTGGAAAAATAAGCCCAAAGATAGAAGATGCAAGGACAATAAAGATAAAAGTAAAAGTCAATGAAGTAGGAAAAAAAGATGTGATAGAAGATCAATAGAGCCAAAACTTGCTGATTTGAAAACAGTAATACAGTAATCAAACTTCTGATAAGACAGCAAAAAAGGAGATATAACTATAAATACAGCACATAATAAAAACATAAGACTACTATAAACAAGCATATGCCAATTTGAAAAATTGGATGAAACAAATAAATTATTTGAAAACATAATGTACTAAAATCAACTCAAAAATAAAGACAATACTCTTATCACCAATAAGATACTTAATCAATAGCCAAAAGAAAACAAGACCTAAGTGAGTATTACTAAATTTTCAAAACTGAATTCATTCCAACATACACCTTCTTGAGAATAGGAGAAGACGTCAATATAAACTTGGAGTAAAACCAGAGAAAGATAATATTTAAAAAAAGATAATTCATAGGCAATTTTCAAAAATCCTAAACAACATATTCTAATTTGAACCCAGCCATTTATTTTTTTAAGAAGGTATACATTACAAACTTGGGTTATGGAAAGATGAAAATAAAATAGAAGGATGGTATAAAACCAAAGTACTTACAAATGTAATGCAAAATATTAAAAAAGATTACATATATAATTATTAAAAAGAAAAATAATTATCACAATAGCTACAGAAAAATCATTTAATAAATTTAAACAACTATTAACAAAAAGGAAACAAAAACATGATGACATGAACAAATAAAAATACCTTAGGAATAGAAATGTCCTTCCTTAACTTTATAAAAAGTAACAGAAAACTACAGCAAATATCATGTTTAATAGTGAAGTTAGAATTATACTCTAAGAGGTCGGGGGGGGAAATGGAGCTCCAATATCACCACTTCTATTAAATATTATAATGGAGATTCTAGCTGATGCAGTAGGAACAGTGTAAGAAATAAAAGGTGTACATATGGAAAAGAAGAAATATTATGGATACAAGTGATATAATTAACTGAAAACTCAAAAGAATCTAAACATAAATTATAAAAATTAATAAGAGCTTTCCAAGGTGGCTGGATATAAAATCAGTATACAAAAATCAATTACATCTCATTATATCAATAATATACATTTAGAAGTTGTAACTTAAATAAAAGGATACTCCTTATAATAACAACAAAAAATAAATACTTAGCAATAAATTTAACAAAGAATTTGGAATTCCTTGATGGAGAATGGTTAAAAATATGTATTAAAGACTTTAAAGAGATTTAAATAAATGGAGAACATTCCTTGACAATGAATTAAAGGACTACAAATCCTGAAGACATGAATTCTCCTGAAATTGACTTGCAGATCCAACACAATTCCAATGAAAAATCTAGTTGATTTTTCAAACTTGATAAACCGATTTATATATATACACACACACACACACACACACACACACACACACACATGCATATATATATAGAGAGAGAGATGAGCAAATGCCTGCAATTAGCCTAGACACTCCTAAAGAAAATGGATAGGATGAGGGGACATCCCCTACCAGATATCAGGACTTATTTTAAAGCCAAATAATTAAGGTAATATCA
Source organism: Indri indri (assembly GCA_004363605.1). NCBI lineage: Eukaryota > Metazoa > Chordata > Mammalia > Primates > Indriidae > Indri > Indri indri. The sequence goes on from RJWJ010008555.1 coordinate 47,934, forward strand.
CTATTATACAGAAACAGTTAATTTGGAAGAAAATAAGAGTCCAGACAGAATCTTACACATTCATGAACACTTGATATATGCCAGAGAAGGCATGCAGCACCATTGGAGTTAGTAAATGGTACTGGGGCATGTGGTTCGATTTATGAAATAAATAAATAAAGTTGTATACTTACCTCATACCACAGACTTCATGAATTCCAGAGCGTGTGAGAAGATGCTCAGCATCACTAATCATTAGGGAAATAAAAACCATATAGAAATATTGACTCACACTCATTAGGATGGCTACTTTGAGAAAACAAAAATAACAAGTGTTGGTGAGGATGTGGAGAAACGGGACCCTTGTGTCCTGTTGGTGGGAATACAAAATGATATATCTGGTATGGAAAACAGTGCAGTGATTCCTCAAAAAATTAAAAGTAGAATTACCATATGATCCATCAATTCCACTTTTGGTTGTGTACCCAAAAGAGTTGAAGGCAGAGTCTCGAAAAGATATTTGCACACCCATGTTTACAGCAGCATTATTCACAATAGTTGAAAGGAGGAAGTGACCTAAGTGTCCATCAGTGGATGAACGGATAAACAAAATGTGGCATAATATATGATGGTATGTTATTCAGTATTAACAAGGAAGGAAATTCTGACACATGCTACAACATGGATGAACCTTGAGAACATCACATTAAGTGAAATAAACCAGTCACAAAGACACATACTGTATAATTTCACTTATGTGAGATATCTAGAGTGGTCAGTTTCACAGAAACAGTAGAATAGTGGCTACCAGGGGCTGGAGGAAGGAAAAAATAGGGAGTCATTGTTTAATGGGTATAGAGTTTCAGTTTTGCATGATAAAGAAGTTCTAGAGATTGGTTGCACAACAATGTGAATATACTTAAAGCTACTGAACTGTATGCTTAAAGATGGTGAAGATGGTAACTTTTTTTATGTGTATTTTACCATGATTTTCAAAACTGGTGCAAGGATTTGAAAAGACATTTCACCGAAGAGTTATCATGACAAATAAAAATATGAAAAATGATCAAATCAAGGTTATGCAAATTATTACCACAAGAAGATATGATTTCCAACCTACTAAGTTGCAAAAATTAAGTTTGACAGTACTATATGGTGACAGGATTGTGGAATACTGGTAACTATTACACAGGACCACCCCTAGAATGTGTGCGCTTCTCAGCAAATACATATTTTCAGGGACGCTATCCATATAAACAACTAGAGTCACCCCAATTCTGCTTGTCAGCACTATTCTGGCAGCCTGATAACATGAAATCCTGCAAAAGAAATAATGCCTCAGCCAGGCAGCAATGTGCTAGCCAGGCCAACCCCTGGAACAGGGACCCCACCCTGGGATCCCAGAACAGCCCCATCAGTAGGAGTATGGGACCTCCCCAGAGTATCTGCTAAACCCCATGTGTGGTGTGAGGGGATAGGGGAGTTAGGAGGGGATTAGAGGATCATCGAGCATCCCAAAGAAGAGAAATAAGGCCTAGGATACCCTGCCCAGAGAATACTCTTGGTCCCAGACAGTCTTAGGCACTGGAGGGGAACTTCAAACATCTTCAGGAAGACTGTCCAAAGTGTACAACTCCCTGAGGTCAGGCCTGGGCAGAGAATTCTTGCCTGGGTCTAAAGGCAGTACTGTTCTTATGTACTTCTGGTAGAGGACATATCAACCTAACCACTTTGTAAAACAACTTGCCTTTTTCTTGTAAATTTAAATATGCACATTACTTATGACCCAGCATTTCTACACCGAAATGTACATGTTAGAGAATCTTTTGCATATTGTCATAGTAGTCATTTATAAAATGATTCATTCCAGCATTACTCACAATAGCTAAAAATGGGAAACAACTAAATGTCCATATACAATAGTATAGATAAATAAATCATAGGATATTCACATCATGGACCATTAACAGTTCTGTGATCTATAGTTACGTACAGGAATATGGATGATTCTTAGACATACAATAATAAATGAAAAAAAAAGTCATTGAATACTACATATAGTATGATTTGATTACTATAAAATTACAAAAAAGCAAAATTGAATAATGTCATTAATACATACATATCCACATACATAAATACATATTGTGTGTGTGTGTATATGTGTCTGTGCGTATGTATACATGGAGGGCCATTGAGGGAAGCAGGCAAGAGTTTACAGGTAGACTGAGAGATCACTGGCAATATTCTTTTTAAGTTGATTGGAGGTTATGGATATTTATTTTACATTAAGCTTCATAATTTATGTGCCATATATTCTTTTTCTGTATCAAATACCTATTTTTAACATAATTTTAAAGTGAAAACAAATTTTTAAAGATTATTTAATGGAGAAATTCCCAAACATGGTTAAGGACCTTTATTAACATGCAGATCTGGTGCCCTTGGAATGCTTTAAGTGCCTGATTTGAGAGTAAGCTGAGCTTAATTAATGTGGTCTGCCAAGAGTGCAGGCCAGGATGATGTGTGGCTCTCTGTCTTTTCATTTCAACAGCAATACCCCCAAGGAGGGGACCATATTCAGCCTTTTGCCTCCCCAAAAATGGGAGAGAAGAATATTTGAGACTATGACAAATAATATGCCAACCCTGATTGTCCCCAATAGTTGATTCCTTTGCTTCCTAGTGTGTATATATTATTTTCTATTCAGAGAAACATTAGTTCCCTCTGAAACAATAAGCACTGCTAGTGGCTGTCTGCTGAACACAATCCATTATTTCCTTACCCACAGCCTATCTCTTCTCTCAAAGCCTAAACTGTGAATGAGAAATTATGTGCAAATTGCCCACCATGCCTTCATGGTGAGCAGTGCTGGTGTTTGATGACCCAGTGACGTCAACCTAGTGCAGGATAAGGAGCTGTTTGGGCTCTTTGATCAAAAATGAAACTCAAGAAACTCATTATGCGCAACCATAATTTCCCCCTCACATGAAGGAAGATGACCTCCGGGGAATGTGGCTCTCTTGGCTGAACAGACTCTGAAATTTGGTTCTTGGCCGAGTAACCAAAGCTTACTCATTCCCAATTCAAGTCAACAAATATTTATTGAGATTTATTGAGTGTTGGTTATAATTCTTGGACTGTGTGGATGAAGACGAAAAATACAAAGTTGAAATTATCTCCTATCCTCAAGGAAATTGAACAAGAGACAACGTCGACAAGGAAAGTGGCCCAGGTTCCCATCTCAGCTCTGCTGTCAACTTGCTGGGTGGGCCTGGGAAATCACTTTGTCTGGGGCTCTGCTTGTTCTTTCATAAATGAAAGCACTGGGGATGGATAGTTTTGAAAGTTCCTTCCAAAGTTAAAAATTGATGTTTGCCTGCATCTGCCTGAGCAGACGAAACTCTTCAGAGAATTTCATGACTATCAGCCATAAAAGCCAGCTAGTGATCCAGTTCCCTACGCTGGCAAAAAATGGAAACCAGGCCCAGGAAGATGATGGGACTTGCTCAAGGCCATACAACCACAATACAAGAGAGTATTGGAGTTGGCTGGGGGTGGGGAGGCACAACTGGGTGTTTTAGGTACAATGAAGTCTTTATTCAGGTTGGAATGTAGACTATGGGCTATTTGGTAAGGTCAGTGGACAATGGGAAATTGACCTGACCTTCTCCTTCAAGTATTTCTGCCATAGAAGGGGAGAGAAAATTTACTCCATAGGTGAAGCAGTGATGTGATGAATTGTGTCCAAGCAACCACGTTGCCAGAGAGAGTTTGCTTTTAATACAATGAAAGATCCTCAGGGGAATTAAAACATGGAATAGATAGATATCAAAGCATTTACTCCCCCATTAGCCATAGCCGATGTGTCTGCCCTCCTTTTGGCCTTAGGAACTCACTAGCACTTATGTTCTATTATCATCTCACTTTCATTCTGCTAATGTCCTCTCCCAATATTAACCTGAGTTAATAGAAGCCTTTGTGTCTCATGAATCCTGTCTATAGAAATGCATTAACAGTAGTCACTGGACATGGGGCAAAGTGAGTCTGGTGAGATTGCCACAGGACCACAGGACACCCACAGAATAATTCCGGAGGAAGGATTTATGGCATTATCCCCAAGATTTGTGCACAGGGGACAGACATAGCAAAACGTTGTTAAAGGTTGGACTTGAATTACATGTCTGCGTGGATAGAAGTATTGGATCTCAAGGAAATTTCCAGAAATTTTAGAGCAGGCCAGAAATCTCTCCTCAAGAATTGGGAGTTAGATCAGTTAGCTATTGCTGTGTAACAAATTATCCCAAATCCAGTTTAAAACAATAATCGTTTAGTATTAAAGTTTGCATATATGTGGGTCAGCTGGGTGCTCCTGCTCAAGACTAGGTTTAGTTCATCTCAGTTGAGCTTGTTCTTGCATCCAAGGGTGGTGTGGGGCTCCACCATGAGCTGGGCCTAGCTAGGGTATCTTTGTGGCAGCAGCTCAGGATTCTCTCATCCTCCTTTTGGGATCAGCAGGCTGGTCAGACACATCTTCCTTATGGCAGTGGCAGAAGCTCAAGAGACCAAGCAGAAACACACAACGTCTCGTGAGGCCTGCTCTTGGAGCTGACATACTAAATCTCTTCCTCATTCGGTTGGTCAGAGTCACAGGGCTGATCCCAAATTCAAGAGCAGGGACATCGACTGTGCTTCCTTAGTAGCACAAACTGTAAAATAGCATGATGACAGTGTGAACAGAAGGAAAAGTGAAGGATTTGAACCATTAATGGAATCCACCACAGAAGCTTGGAAAGAGCCATGTTTCTTTCTTTCTTTTTTTTTTTATTGTTTGTTGTTTATAGGGGTACAGATGTTTAGGTTATGTATGTTGCCCTTGCCCCCCCTTCCCCCCAAGTCCCAGTCCCAAGCGTGTCCATCTCTCGGAGGGTGCGCATTGCACCCTTTGTGTATGCATATATCCGTCCCCTCCTCCCCCTCGCCCCTCCCCCTTCCCCCTCCCTCCCTACCCGAC
>RJWJ010008556.1:0-53037 GCA_004363605.1 Indri indri
ACAGGCATGTGCCACCATGCCCGGCTGATTTTTTCTCTATATATTTTTAGCTGTCCAATTAATTTTCTTTCTACTTTTGGTAGAGATGGGGTCTCGCTCTTGCTCAGGCTGGTCTCGAACTCCTGAGCTCAGAACGATCCGCCCACCTCGGCCTCCCAGAGTGCTAGGATTACAGGCTTGAGCCACCGCGCCCGGCCTTATTTTCTGTATGTTTTCTTGTCATTTTCTTTTCATATCTGGAAAGGAGCTTATTTAATATAACGTGAACTTAGAAGTCCTCAGAACCAAATGTTGTCTTCATTTGCTCATGCACAATTCCCCTGACCCACGCAGGAGAGCTGCAGAAAATGAGGACAGAGCCTGCCTGGCCTTCCATGGCAGCTCCATGAAAGCAGATTCCTGAAAAGTTATCCCCCGCTGTGGATCCCTCTTTACTATCCATCCTTTACAAGGAAGGTAATCGCTGGGATGGGCAAAAGAGGAAGCTGGACAGTCTAGATTTCTGGTAAAAATCTGATCAGAGTCCCACGGCTCCTTGAAGTGAGGAAGCCTGGCCGCGACTGGAAGGAAGGCCCCCCAAGACTGCAGAAGCAGGAGGCTCCCAGCCTTCTTGGGCCACCAAGATTTGTGGCAGGTGAAAAAGAAGTATGTGTGGGGTTGGTGATGGTGGCTTTGAGTTGTCCTTCCTAGGGAATTTATAAGCCTTGAGGGGTTTCTTAACAATTGGTAGCTTGTTTAAAATGAAAACATCAACCTAAAACAGAGATGTGAAATAAATTAGCCTATGTGAGTTTGTAAATATTTACTTGCTTGCTGATAGTCTCTTAACTACCAGTCTGGACCAGTAACAATTACATTGTGAATAAAGGTTACATTGTTATTCTCACCTATTTAACTTATGTGCTAATTAGAAGGATGGCAAACTAAGAAAATGTATTTATCTACAGTCATAAATTGAGTCTACCTAAGCCAGAAAAACTAAATAAAGCAAACAAATCCAATCGTTTCGCTAATCAGAAAATTTTTTTTTTCAAGTTTCAACCTGCTATCCATGATATTGACCTAATTCAGTTAAGCTTTCTGTTTCTGTCTAAAGAGGTGTGGTAGCAAGGACAAAGGGACTCCTGGGGTTTTATGGATTCCCCTCTCCCATCCTCAGGAGTGATTGATCCCTCTTCTGTGGCCCCAGCGCACCTTGCAGGGTCTCGGGCATGGTGCTGTTTGCTAACCCTCTTCCTCACAAAGTAGGCTGAGTGCTACTTGGAGGCAGGGGCTGTGTCTTTTCTGTACGGTCAGTAAGTGCCTCGCACAGTGCTGGACACACAGTAAGCGCTCAAGAAGTTGTCTTTAGTTGTTTCCGAAAGGGACCCCAGGAGGTTGTAATTCTAAATTACAGCATGGGCCAGAATTCATCATTTCAATTATCTCCTTACTACTTTATTTCCCTTAGCAAGAAATAGAATGTAATGGCCCTGGGCACTTGTAGGAATACTGGGAGATTTCATTGTCAAGGTAAAAATTTCTGCAAAGAGGGAAACAGAATCTTTCCCCAAAGCAACAACTAATAGTATCACCGACAGACAAGAAAATCCTCATTGTGACATTATAAATAGTGATTTTGCATTTCACCTGATGACTGTCACGGGTATGTGTGCGTGTATGTGTGTCTACATATATGTAATTATACACACATGCAAATACTCCAAGACATATGCATAGTTAGGGGAAGGAGCCTGATAATATCCTTAGCATCCCTAAGTTCCTATTAATAGCAGGCATTTTCTATAATATCTAGATCATAGTCACATAACCTCATTTCCACTCTCATTTTGGATGTGACCTCTCTTTACAGGCTCAGATGTACTCTTGAACCTCAACACCTTGGCTTTGTTCTCCATATAATAAGAAAATAATGAGGAAATACCTGTGAAACATTTTAAATATAGACCTCAATGTATAATTATTCCTGAACAATACTATTATTGAAAAGAAGAGAAACATGAAGGTTGATAACAAATCATTAATATATAAACCAAGAATAATAGTATATGCAGTTTCACCTATGTTTACTCTGGTTTCAGTTAACCAGTTAAATGTATAGAAGTTTCATGCTCACCTACAATGCTGAATATGAATAAGGGAATAAACAAGCATGCACATATCTCTGCATTATCTACAGGGCATAATGAGATGGTATCATTCTACAACTTTCTCAACCACTCAAAACATCATTTAATGAGATCTTTATTCCTGAATAGGCAATTCTAGAAACCATGTTCTTATCATATTATAGACTGTATTCTTTTTGACTTATTAGTATATTTTGTGGACAGTTCATCTTATATCACGTTTCAATTCGATAATTAAATTTAAAAATTAAAATATGATATGTAAAAATGCATTTCCTTTCTACTTCTACTTTCATATTGCATAAAACTACTACATGGGTATGGGTATGAAACCACTAAACAAATAGCTTTACATGAGTATGAAACCATTAAACAAGCAGCTAGTAAATGCAAATGATATTAACCACAGGCAAATCGGACATTAATAATAAGCTTTTCTCTCCATCAGCTTTGTGAAGGTTTTATTAACATTTTACCTCAGTGTCTATTTCAAACAGTTATTTTACTGCAACTTCTGGGTACCATTTGCCAATTTTCAGCTTAGAAGATTCAAAGGTCTGACTCACAAAAGGATTTTTAAAAATGGCTAAATGTTAGGGAGAGAAGGAGCACAGAAGCTTCAGCTGCCTTTTGTGTATCTTTTACTGGACTGTTGCCTTTTGTATATTACTAATCTGTGAAAACCAGATTGTTAATGGTGGTTAAAAATGACCTCTGGGAGCCTGGATATGTTTGTTCACTATTACTGCTAATGTTTTCCATCTGGTTAAAAAAAAAGGCAGTCTAATACTAGATTAAATAAATGTGATTTAGTTGACAGGGAGCTTCCAATTTTTATAAAGATTTTATCAGGTTAGATGCATTTTATTTTTTCAAAATTAATGCATGGGTTTCAGAGACATCAAAAAATTAAAATGCTTACTTTCCTTTCTTCTATATTTCCTCCTCCCTTTTTAGCAAAATATGTCATCCTTGTGCAGAGGCCATGCCAATCTTATCTGATTGTTCCAATTTTGGAAATGTGCTGCTGAGATGAGCACTATATTCCTCTTTTTAAAAAAATATTACAAAAAAAAATAGGGATGTTCATTGCATAGAGTTATATGACAGAAAATTATACATGGAAGGAGCAACTCTCTCAGAGGCCTGGCGTCAAACATGTCTAAGTCAGACTGTAGAAGAAAACAGTGAGGTGGTTAAAGTTGGAGAGTAATGAGTAATTAGGGCAAAAATGCATGTATCCCCATAATATCCTGAAATTAAAAAAAAATGCATCCCATTGATGGATGTGACTAAAAGTTGCTCCTGGGGGCGGGGTGTCTGGACCAGAACTCCAGAAGTGCGTGTTTGCGGGACCAATTCATTGTGACCTGCGTGGTTTCCAAGAATCCTCCTTGCCCCGAAGGGTAGAGGCCACACGGTGCCATGTCAGTGAAGCTACACTGCTTCTGAGTGCAGCCAGAGGCCAGAAAACCCGGGACCACAGGAGTCCTGCTTTCTAGCTCCCTCCAGGGTCCCCCAACATCAGGTGGTCCCGTGTTCTAGGTGAGTGTTCCACCCCACCCTTGGTTCTGTCCTCGTGCAGTCATCAGAGACTGGAGGTCCAGGAGAGAGGGGCGTGAGAATGTGCCACGCTGAAGCAGCCATGAGCAGTACATAGCAAATGAGGAGAAGATGGCAATATACAAGGAAAAAACAAAAAACAAAATGAAAAACAACCAGTAGATTCAAAGCACTACCTTTCAAGGCACAAGAGTAATTACTTTCTCTTGACTATCATGGCACATCTCTGCTTAAGAACCTGCAATGGCTCCCCCCATGATCTCCATCAAAGAGTCCACTTTAAATTCCTCCCCCAAAGCCTCCAGTTTCTCCCATATCCTTGTCCCACGCGCTGAGCCAACCCGTGTTTCTCTACTGCCAAACACAAACCATTTATTCTAGACTTTCTCACATCTGCTGCCTGGCTCTGCCTCCTACTGTTTCTCTGGCCTAAGGAACCCTCCCTTCTCTTCCCTGTCCATCCAAAATCATAATGCCACCCAAGTCCCTGCTTGTCATGGACTGAATGTTTCCATCCCCTCCAAAATTCGTACGATGAAATCCTAAGCCCCGAGGTGATGGTATTAGGAGGGCAGGCCTTTGGGAGGTGCCCTCGGGAATGGGATTAGTGTCCTTATAAAAGAGACCCTCTTGCCCCTTTTTCACCAAATAAGAATACAGTACCAGACACTGAATCTGCCAGTGCCTTGATCTTGGACTTCACAGCTTCCAGAACCATGAGAAATATTGTTTAAGCCACTCGGTCCATGGTATTTTTGTTATAGCAGCCTGATCAGACTAAGACACTTCTCTTCCATAAGCCTTTCCCAACTTCTGCAAATCCTACTGACCCATCCCTTCCTGGGCTGAAGTGCTAAGTGCTTATCATCTTTACACTGCCCCCTTGTAGCCAGGATTCTAGTGTTTACCTATATGTTAGTCTGGTCTTCCCCAGACAGAAAATATACTTTCTGAGAGCAGAGAGATCCTGCCCTACGGGTAACCCCCATCACCTCTACCTTAGAAAGGGGTACAATACACATTCCACAAATACTTATTGCACTTAATTTAATTCATCATGGCCTTTGAAAGAAATACCCACTAATGCTATTATGAATTCTCAATTGTCACGAAGTTTTTTGGTTTTTTTGGAGACAGAGTCTTGCTCTGCTGCCTAGGATAGAGTGCAGTGGCATCGTCACAGCTCACAGCAACCTCAAACTCCTGTGCTCAAGCAATCCTCCTTCTTCAGCCTCCTGAGTAGCTGGGACTACAGGCATGTGCTATCACACCCAGCTTATTTTTTCATTTAGCTATGTTGCTCAGGCTGGTCTCAAACTCCTGGTCTCAAGCAATCTTCTCGCCTTGGCCTCCTAAAATGTTGGATTACAGGCATGAGCCATCATGCCTAGCCATGAGGAATTTTAAAGCACTAGCTCATTCCTATGAATAAAAAAGCACATTTTGATCCATTTGTATATTCTGACTAAATTAGGCTAACTATAATTTCAGTATACTGGGAAGTTTGTGATGTTCCAACAGAAAATAAGTTTTGTTCTCATCTGACATTTTGAAAATTTCCTTTAGGGACAAACAAAACCATAGCATTGAATTTTAACCAAGATCCAAAAATATTAATTAACATATATGTCTGCTGTGGCCTCCAACAGCAAAAATACCTTACAGTTTTACAGCTCATTTAATTATAAAAGTCAAGTAAGTAGGTCAGAAGACCTGTCTTGTTGGTGGACATGGGACAGGAGAAATTGATTAAACAGACATCACTGTTCTCAAGCTAAACTCTGAATTCAATAAATAAGATCATTCAAATATTGTACCCTGCATGTACATAGGGTATACTACATATATAGGGTACAACATGAAACTCTTGCCATTTGAATAAAGAATAAAACATTTGGCATTCACCTATCCCTTCTATGGACATTCTCTCTCCTCCCCCCTCCTTTCATCCCCACTTGGTTTCCTGCTCTTCGTCTTGGCTGACTCCCTTTTAAATTCTCCCTTGAGCCTGCAACCAGCTCAGAAGCACTGTCCCAGCCTGTAGCCATAGGGGCTACCAAGTTGCTTATCACTGAAAGAGCTTCTGTGTTCTCCCAGTAGCGTTGTTGACAACACTTGAAAAACATTTGGAGAAATATTTCTTTTTATAGAAAAAAGTGTGTTATTTAATTGCAAAGGTAAATCAAAGGTAAATTTAGTAAATAAAATTATATTGGTTTGGGGTTGTGTCTATACATGAGATTCACATACACTCTAACATTTGGATGAAGAATGCTAATTTCATTCAAGTGTCCAGATGTTTCTTTAGTTTGTGGAGACTCATGTGCTAGTGTCTGTTCTGGTGCAGGGGAGCACACCTTGGAAGAGAAAGCACGTCCTGCACGCAAAGCTGCAAAGGGTCTCTGTATGCTGTTCCCAATGCACTGTCATGACTTTTTGGGCTGAGCTAAGTTTTTGCCCTCTTGCCTTCCAACAACCTCAGCACAGGGCCTGGCCTCTGTTGAACAGAAAGTCCATGTACACAAGTTTAATTTCCAAATAAACTCTGAATTTTAATAATTGATCTTAGCCTTATAATTTGGCTTTAATTGAGATTTTTCTGGAATTTTTATTTGCTCTTTCTCTAACACTATTTCAGAGGTACAATTTGGACAGGGTCAGAGTTAATCTACAGTTAGTTAAGTAGTACACTTAGTAATAACCAAAATTTAGCACAATATGTGGTTTAGTGAGGTTTTAAAAAACACTTTGCATTAAGACAAAAATCAGTCACATAGAAAGCAAGGTTAAATAATTTTCTCCTCTATCAGTGGGACACAGACTTCTGCTAATTTCTTGGTGTTAAATTCTACATTAAACTACTTCCCTTGTGACATTTGGCACTTTGGAGAGGTCACAGAACAGAAGAGAAAAAGAAATCAATACCACTGGAGAGCATATGCTACAGAATGAACTAACTAAATATTAACTCCATTAGCAAAAAAGAAAAAAAAAGTAGCAAGTGCAAGATTAAATAATACCAGTGGGATTGCAGTAAACTAAGAGTTACATCAAACTGTATAATTTATGATCAAAATTTACTGCAAGTTGCATACACATTGCTTCTCAAATCACTAAATTAAATATCTTGGATTAGTGAATCTTGAGTCCATTTAGAATTCTCTTGAGTTTTAGAACTGGTGTCAAAACTGCCTTTTATAAAATTAATAAAGGGCCACAAGGTGGGAACTGTAGTAGGGGCCTGAACTCTGCAAAGGTATAGGCATAGTTAAAATATATATATATAACCAGCCATTGTTTCCTAGTTTGCTTTCCTCTAATTGCTTACTACTCAGGAGTCAAATAGCTGATAGTCATAAAGATTCTTAGTTTTCTTCATTGCTCCTATAGATGACATCACCCTTGTGAAACCTAAGGCTAGATTTTGAGATATCTTCCAGGCCCTGCATTCTGGTGGACCAGCTGAGCCATCCAAACCAGTGGCCCAAGGAACTGACTCAACTGGTCTTGTGACCCCCCACCTGGAAACGGACTCAACGCAAGAAGACAATTTCTACACCCCTGTGATTCCATCCTGAACCCAGCCAGTCAGCAGACCCAAATGCCTAGCCCTTTGCCTGCCAAACTACCTTTAAAAACCCTTTCTCCCAAATTCTCAGGGAGCTGGATTTGAGAATTTCCTCCTGTCTCCTTGCATGGCACCTGAGATAGTAAACTCCTTCTCCACTGTAACACCTGCTGTCTCAGTGTATTGGCTTCCTTTTGAGCAGGGGCAATGAACTTGGTTGGGCTGCAACAGTGTTGTGAGCTAATGCTACTTAATATTTTTATTCTGGAAAGTTTTTCACTGTCCTTCTCTATCTCTGTGAATTCCACATAGATTTTTAAAAATCATTAGTAAGAAGGAAATTTTTTCATAGAAGTTTCATAAAAGAAACTGATATTTGAAATAGGAGGATCATTTAATTTTGAATACATATATTGAAAGACCACAGAATATATTGTACATAACTAAATGTTGGTAGTAAATTAGAGGTGGGAGATTTTATCAAATTTTATAGGTAGATAAACTGAAGCACAAAGTAGTTAAAAGGCTTACCCAAAGTCACTAGTAGATCTGAGAATTAAAACTCAGATCTACTAGTCTGTGCTTTTAAGAATGTTTCTTCTTTTCTTGTTTTTTTTTTAAAAAAAATCATAAGCATGTTCTAAAATAGAATAGAATAATAAATCAGAGCGCTTCATCCGCTATATATTCATGAGAAGTGTAATTGCTTCTTACTATTCTCAGAAACCTGTCCATAGCATATTAAGTACACTAGAGAATCATGCCAGTGAAAATCAAATTGATTTTAAAACTTCTATACATACAAGATGCAGCTGCACTCGGAGTCCATGGGTGCTGGCATTTCTAAAGTGAAAGGGATTGAAAAGAGGGGATGACTCCACTTCACCCGATTTCCTTGACCTGGAATAGCTTTGAGCTGTCTTACCAGCTTACCCCACTGCATTCAATTTCAAATCACTTAACTTCACAAAAGTTATTCAAAATGGATATGCAAAATCTTACTCTGGAATTGCAACTGAAATACTGTCATTTATATTTTTGAGTAGGTAATATCTTGACCAAACTACCATCCCTTTAATCTATCTGACCTGGTTTTAAGCATGGGTCTAATTTTAAAGAGATGGATAGAAAAAAGTTCTACTGGCTTTTGGGGGAATTTTGGCTGCTTTAAAAACCTCACGTTTGGTCTCTCTAATTATACAGAATTATAATTATATCTGCTGTGTGTAAGGTTAATGGCCACTGACAGGGAAGTTTTTAAAAAATCATTTAAAAATGTAATTTCTTTGAAATTGAGGAAAAGTAAGTTACCAATAAGGCTGAGAGGTTGAAGGAAAGCTAAACCTAATTAAAATGATGAACTACAAAATCAACTGGAACTAAGCATTGTTGCTAAACTGACTTTGTATTAGGCATCAATTACAGCAAGTATCTACCACTGAAAGGTATGTCTATAGCCTTGCTTGTTTAGAGAAAGGTCATAGAAATTTCCTGATAAACATTTATGATTGTGACTAGAGTAAAAAATTCATATAAAAATTATAAATTGCATACTGACTTATCAGGCAGTTTGAAAGGACATTACATTCTTCTATGTTATAGCTACATATGCATAGAAATTGATATTTTCCAATAGAGTTCTTGTGACCCAAGATTCCAAGATAAATTAAACATTGGCTAAAGGGATACGTGGTTATATAAACCTTATTGGATGGGATTAAGTGTAGACTGCCATTAAAGTACTCAATACTGCATTCCAGCCAATCTGCCCCTGCCTCTTGATTGGAAGCAACCTGAGGGCAGAGACTAGTGTTGAATTCTATCTCTGAATCCCTGGAGTCCAGCAAACTACTTAGCATGCAATAGGCATTTGAAGACATTTGTGGAGCAAAGAGTAAATAAACAAATGAATATTAATGCTATCATGTAGATGTAAAAGTTAACAGTTGCTACATGGGGAAAAATACCTCCACTAATGAGCAGGGAGTACTGGATAAGGCCTTTGGCTGCTACCATTCCAAAACAGCTAATCACAAATGCTCATAATCGCTTGGGCTCATCTGACTTCTTGACATTTTGCCAAATAAACGCATTCTTGGAATCTGACCACAAGTAAATAAATTAATATCAAAACATGGGCCAATAGGGCCCCCACTCAGGGAGTTTCTCAAATGCACATTTATATGAAGACAATAATCTAATCTTTTCTACAAGCAAGGACAGCTGAACGTGCACCGAGCTAAGTCCCACAACAACCCAAACCCCTTAAACAATTTTTGGTGTTTAAAACATCGTCTTCACATATTTAGAAAAAAAAAAAAACAAAACTTAAGGATGAAGTTCTGATGACCCAAGTTTCCAAGATAAATTTAACAAAATATATCCTTCCCCTGAAATTTGCTCATTTTGATACTATGTTTTTATCCCTTCCACATCTCACCTGTCTCCCATTCAACACAGGATAATAATATTGTATAATCTACTACCTACGCGCTTTCCTGAATAATCTGAGAATGAAATTGTGATATGGAAAATCAATGAGGAACGAGTTTCTCTGGGAATCTGTATCAAATTAATTATTGTGAGGAAGAGTCTAGCAATATATCAATAGTATGACTAGGTGTTATCACCAATATAACTATTGACAGTACTGCCCTGAGCTCCAGGCACTGCGGAATTTTTATGTGAACACTGATCCTGACTATACTTTTACTTCCTTCCTTTTAGCATTTATATTTCCATTTGAATCAAACAACAGTGAATTCCATGTTTTTTGTTCACTCTGGCTGTCATTCTGGGGTTCTGATGGCTTTTCAGGGTTTACTGGACTCAATAAATACGGAAAAAACAAACCCCTTTCAAGGCCAGGAACTTGTTTGCAAAATCCATTCAAATCAGACGAAGATGAAAGAGAGAAATTCAGTTTTTAACAATTATTCAGAGATTCTTAATAATTAAGACATGAAATGAAGAGCATATAACTCTGTTCTAATACATTCAGATTTCTAATGGGTATGCACAGTTGTTGAAATGTTAGCTTAAAACTTTATAAAAATCATGAACACTAGCTGTTAAATGCAGTATAGAAAATTAAAGTTCCTAAAAATAAATGATTTCTGATTGTGAAATTTGGATTTTCTCATTAAATTTATGGAAGCTATTTTAAACATTAAATTATCCCATAGTTGTGTACAAATCATTGTTATCTCTTGAAAACGCTATTGTACATTTTACATCTTTTATAACACATTTACAGTTTTAAAAATTTCCTTCTAAATTTGTACCCAAATAGGTTTAGCAAAAGTAGACTAATGATGATTGATGTTTATCTAGTAGCTAAATGAAGTTCAGGGTGTGAGGTTCAAGGTCTAAATGCGTTATTTAGTTAATATACTAAATACATGTATATTATAATTTGAATGTTAATATCACCATTAGGCAACTCCAAAATAAAAACTTCTAAATTTAGGCAGTCAAGACCACCTTAAAATTAATGCATATAAATTACAATGTACTAATTTTAACCAGCAACACTAAATTAAAACCTATTTTAAGATCAGTGAATGGAAAGCAGGGTCTATATCCTGCCTCTGAATGGGTTACATTATTAAAAAAATACACAGTCACTGCTACATGCAAGTTTTCTTATTTTATTGGACTTTGGGCTTCACGGGGCCTGCTTGGAAAATGAGGTCATATATAAAATTTTTAAAAAGTAAATAAAAATTCCCCCAAATTAAGTAAGTTCTTGACAGTGCCACTAGGATGTGACACTACTTTTAAATTCTCTTTCTGAGCTTTGTCTATTTTCGTAGAGGACTGGGAATTCTCTAAGTGCTCATTGGTCGTACTACACAGGCCTAGCAAAGGTCTCCAATGCACTTCAGCTGTTGAAAGGGCCCGAGTTAATTTGCATTCACTAGAGTACATATAGACTCCCCGTCTGTGGTTTCCAGGCGTGGGAGAAATTGGGCTACTTTTAAATCTATTTTTAGCCATACAGAGCTGCTAAATATCATTTGATCTGGGGCTGAGGAATGTTTCTAAAATTGTTTTTTCATATTCATGAATGTGTTGTTTCCAGTGGCTATTAATTTCTACACATATCCAACAAAAGCAATTGACTATCCAGAAATGTCTGGAAAATGGTGAGATATTACAGAATCAATTGAATAGAATTATAAACCCTTTTTTTGTGTGTGTGTGCAAAAACCATTAGAAATTCCTTAGTAGCAACGCTTTGCATTTCAGGCCTCAATTTTGTGAGATACCACACTAGGGAGGAGGTAGTTCCTGGAAAATATCGTTGCCTTTGTGACTTTAGATGGTACTCTTTAGATTGCAACAGAAAAATCCACATTTAACAATTTTATCATATTAGACACAGAGCAAATCTGCAAAATATAATTTTATGAATTTTCAAAGGGCATAAGGCTTTAATGTGTGGAAGTGACAATAATAAAAACATTTAAAATGTACTAATGAACAGGTAATGCCCGAATGCACAAAATGACAGTATTGCGTATTTTATGTAAACTTGATGTGGCCACTAACCAATGATATACTACAAAATTCTTCTTAGCAACTCCTCAGCATTATTAATCAAAACTTGATGTTGATCATCATTTATAGAATATATTCATGAAATAATTTGGAAATATCTGATAATACATAAAGCTTTATTCCCATGATATATAAAACTATTTTTTTCATTAAAACAGGTATTTTCCTTTTGCCATTTAAAATATTGAGACGTTTCCCTTATGAGAAAATAAAACAAAGGTTTGGAGACCATTTTCATTGTACTTTGTTGTTATATAAAATTCCTTAAAGATCCTATTTTCTTTATTTCTGCTCCCTACACCACTCTCTCTCTCTCTCTCTCCCTCACTTCCTAGCTTGCTCTCTCTGTCTCATTTGACAGGCAAATTTGCAGACATTGCCGCAGGATAACAACCTCGTTTGACAGTCAATTAACCGTGAATAGTCAAAGCCAAGGCAGTTTGCATTACATAAATGGAAAATTAGATTCCTTTTTCCCAAGAAACAAAACCCTCTCCTTAAGACACTGCAATAGACAACTTAGTATCAAAACTTCTAATCACGTCTTTCCCAAACCCCTTGGAGACATTTAGCAATCAGTAAAAGGTGGTTTCATTTAATTTGTATAATGTAATTTTTGTAAATGTATTATACATTTTGTGTAGAGATCATTATCATGGAGATAATATAAATGTTGGCATAGATGTCATAAAACACCTTTAATGTCTTTCTGACAGATATTAAAAGCAATAAGCTGTGATCCTTTTTAATGGAAGGTTTCTAAGAGAACATTTCAATTATTGTCATTTTATGCTTTTCCAGCCTGTTTCATTGTGTAACCTGATATATTTCTGAATTTTCTTCTGAAATATGCCCAGAAATTAATAATCTTATTGCTGTTAATGTCAATGCTTTCCCATTTGTGTTTTTCTTAGTTATATCTACTAGAAATTGTTTTTTATTTTTACCCTTGTACTAAATATTCAGTCTTTTGATTATGAATTTCAACCCCTCTCTCTGTCATCTGACTATTCATTCCTCCTGTTTGTTCCCAGCCTACCTGATCTTTCTCTCCAAAAATCTCCTCCAGAAGCATCAGAGTCTGTGATGAAAAAGCTGTGCTCCTTGTTCTTATCTAGAACCAAAACAAAACAAATTCTACAAGTGATCCGACTGACAAATGGGATACAAAGGCATCCAAGAATTTTTTTGGGGGGGAAGGGGATGCTGTTTATTATATCTAAGTTTGAGAATGACTAAAGAGAAATAATCAGAAGGTTCTAAATATTCTCCAAAAAATGTGACAACTATTCAGAGAGGACAAAGACATCTAAGAATTTTGACATGTATTTACGTAATTGTGCATGTTTAGAGAGCTGACATCATTTAAATGCAAAGAGGTATGCTGAGATTGGGGGCAATGCCACTGTTATTTAGAACATTGCTATCGCTTGCAAACTACAGAAATGTTGCCCTTTCAAATATAAACTGCAATATCCAAAAAACAAACAAACAAACAAACAAAGCATAAAAATCAGTGGATGAAAAACAATGGTGGCAGGGGGTGGGCTGGGAAGTTGGGTATAAATCTCACAGAAATGATTAAATGCAGGCAAGAAAAGTGGTGATTCATTTTTCTTTTACCTGAAAAGTTGTTGTCATCCTTTGTAGATACAATAACTTGGTTATTTTCCTTAGTTTTCTGACTCTGTGTGGAAAAGAATTAGACATACAAATCAATGCCTGGATCAAACCATATGCTAATGTCAACAGTCAGCAGGAAGAAGCATCAGTAAAAGTGGCTCCATGGAGCCTCCAGAGATATCATTTTTTGATGATTATCTTCTTTGAATAGTTTTGTACTTAGATACATGTGTCTGACTGCATATACCTGCACTATCCTTTAAGAAGCAATACAGATTAATTAAATATATGCCTATGATAGCCTCTGTTAATAAATATACAATGTTATTTGTCAAATTTACACTTCACTGGGACAGATTCAGTTCACTCTAAAGTCCTTGAAAGTGTTTTCTCTGCACACTTGAGTGAACGCTGAATGTTGAACCATTTAAATTTAACTTTAGTCTTTCCGGGATCCCAAGAAGTATTTTTCAGTTGGTGGAAATTGGTTTCCAAGAAGAGGGTCTTGCTGAAGATTGTGTCTTTTATTTTACTGCACACAGTATCTTACAGATTCTGGCTAAACCTTGATTAAAGCAGTTAAAATACAACGGACTTTAACTTTCGAAGCTAGAGTATTTTTGATCTTTTTTGGGTCATGGTTGGGGGAGGCACTGAACTCCAGAGAAGAAAACAGACTGCTGCCATTTTGTGGTCTCGTTGCTTTTTGGGGAACAAATGTGCTCAGCTGGGGGGCACAGGGGACTGTTGGATTAGAGGAAGGGCTAGGTCAATAAAAGGGTCTTTTCCAACTTCTATGAGCAGCCAACTTAAATGTAAGAGGGAAAGGAGGCCTCAAAGCCTTTGAAAGGCGTTGTAAGAAAGAGACCAGAAACCACATTTTTATGGAGGACCATTGGCAGGAAAGAAGCCCTCCTAAACACACTGAATATTTCATTTCTGTGGGGAAATCTGGTGATTCATCTTTCCTGCGCATATGTAACCGATTCAGCGTAAAGGTGCATTTAAATAATAATAATTAGCTTGAAAGAGCCTAAAGGGGATATTTACATCTTTGTAGGAGGGCGGCTCCTCAAGTGATGGATGGTGGACCGGGCTGCCCGGGCTGCTGCTACCGCCGCCACTCGCTTTCTGGGGGGCCAGGGGCGGCGGTGGGGGCGGGGGCAGGTCCGAGCCCCCGGGGTCACCCAGTTTCCCGTCCTCCTGCAGCAGCCTGGAGGAGTTCAGGGCCAACGGGAAAGCGCCCGCGGCGGCTGGCGCGCGGTCCCGGCTGCTCCCCTTCTCCGACAGCCCTCGGCCCTGGAGGAAGCGGCTGCCTCCAACTAAGGGGTCTCCTAGTAGGACCCGGGTCTCCTCGTCTTCCTCCTCATCTTCTTCAGGGTCTCGACCTTCCTCTTCCTCTTCCTCGCCCTCTGGGGGCTTGTGGCCCTCCACGTCCACCTCTTGCTCTTCTTCCTCATCCTCCTCGTCCTCAGAGCTGTCCTCGCTGGGGTAGCTGCAGCTGGTGCCCCCGGGGGACAGAAGGCCTCGGTGGTGCGGCTGCGGGGCCAGCGGAGGGGGCGGGGGCGGGGGCGGCGGCGGGGCCGGGTGGTGGCGCTCAGAACCCGGCTCGTCGGGCTGCGGGGGCAGTAGCAGCAGGGGCGACGGCGGCTGCGGGGGATGATGGTGGTGGTGCGGGTGGTGATGGTGATGGTGGTGGTGGTGGTGCGGTTGGGCCGCGTGCGGCGCGCCCGCCGATGCCCCGTGAAGCTTGGCCAGGCTCTCCGCATCATCCTTGCCGCCCACTGGCCGGAAGGCGCTCGAATGGTGGTAGCCGCCACCCCCTGCCTTGCGCCCCTCCAGAAGGTGCGGGTGGTGAGGTGCGGGCACCCGGGAGCCCGCAGGGCCCGCTCCGCCGGCCGCAGCCCCAGGCCCGGACGCAGTGGCGGGGTCGGCGGGAGGCGTGGAGCCCGCGCTGCAGTCCCCGCCGCTGCCGCCCCGGGGCGACTCGAAGAGCGCTTCGTGAGCGCCGGCACCCCCCGTAGGAGGCGGTGGGCCGGAGCCCGGGCCGTTGGTCACTACTTGAGGGGGCTGGCCCGGCGGGGGCGCAGCCTCAGCGCTCCCCCCGGCGCCGCCGGGCTCGGCCAGGTCCAGGAAGGCCTGGCGCAGCAGGGCGGGGCTGTCACCAAGCGCGCATCCCAGCGCCGAGGGCGGCTGTGGCGGGGGCTGCAGGTAAGTGGGCACTGGAAGCCCGCCGGGGGTCCGCGGCGGCCAGAACATGCAGAAGGGCGGGTAGAAGGCGTCCTTTCGGCCCGCTGGCCAGAAGAGGCCGGACAAGCCGGCCTTGGGCGCCGCTCCCGCGCCGCCAGCTCCCGCGCCCCCCAGGGCGTCGGCTGTGGCGCCCGCGTCCTCCTTCTTGTGGCACAAGCCAAAGGCGGCGGCTGCGGCCGGGAAGGTGTAAGGGTGAGGAAAGAGGCCCCCGCAGCCTGGGAACTTTTGCAGCACGCCCCCGAACGAGCCCTTGCTGGGCACCGGGATGACCGGGTAGCTGCGCGGTCCTTTGGCGCCAGCCGCCGCGCCTGCCCCCGCGCCGGCGCCGACGCCGGTCACACAGCCACCCCCGGCTCCTCCTCCTCCAGCCCCGGCGCCGCCCGAGGCCGCGGCCACTGAGAGGCTGGCGGCTGCAGCCGAGAGGCTGGCGGCGGCCACGACGGCAGCCTCTTGCAGGGAGTCGTCGTCGTCGTCGAATCGCGGCCGCTTGTGATGAGCGTGTGGTGAGCCCGCCAGCTCCGCCAGGGGTGGCGGTGGCGGCGGCGGCGGGGGCGCCCCCAGCAGGTGCGGGCCCAACAGTCCTCCGCCCCCTGCCACGGCGGCCGCGGCTGCCACTGCTGCCGCCTTGACGGAGCTGAGCGGGTGGCAGGCGGGGTGTGCGCCCGGCTGGGGTAGTGCACGCTTTCTGCTACCGCCGTTGAACATGGCCTTGACGTCCTCCCAGGCGAAGACTAGCTCGTCCTGGGGGCTCTTGTCAGTGAGCTTGAGATGACGGCGCCACGAGTTGAAGTTGGCAGCGTCTGGCTGAGTGTACTTGGCGTCGGGCGTGCGGTGGGAGTGGAAAATGAACTTGTTGGGAGAGAAATACATGTTGCAGTAGCTACATTTGATACACTTGGCGCGCGAGCTGTTGTAGCGCGCGGGGATGAAGCTGCCACGGCAGCCCCAGGCACACTCGTGCGACACGTCGAAAGCGAAGTTGTCAGGCAGTTTGGGCGGCCTGTTTTCGCCCAGAAATGACTTGCACAGACGCTCGGCCTCGCGCTTGGTGATCATGCCGCAGCGGCGCGATGAGATGGGCATGGCTCCCGCGCGCCGCAGGATCTCCAGCTGCACTGGCGTGCACTGCACGCACGTGATGCCCAGCGCCACGCGGCGGTTGTGGATCTCGTTGTAGCTGAAGTTCTTGAGAAGTGTGTTGGAGATCTGCGCCAGGCACAGGCGCTCCTGCCCGTCGATCACCAACGACACGATGGGAATGCCGTAGAGGATCACCTGGCCCACCTGGTTGGGTTTGAGGTTGGCGTGGCCTGGCCGCGGCTGGCTCAGCGCGTCGGGCTGGAAGGCGCTCGACGGCGACGCCAGCAGGATGTCGTTGGGCCCCGGCAGCGGGCTGGAAGCCATCTCCTCCGCCGCGGTACCCCGGGCCGAGCCCTCTGGGTCTGCCTTGGAGACTGGAAGGGAAAGGAGAAAGCGTCGATTTGAGCCTATTCATAATGAAACAGAGGGGTGGGGAAAATCGCAAACTGAAGAATTGTAATAACTTCTTTGCTTTGGTTAAGACATGATTATTACTGGAAAAAGTGACCAAGTATCAGACATGAGAGTCATCTCTCTTAATTTCCTTCAAGGTTGTCCGTTAGAAATACGAAGATCTGAAGGTACTTCCAAACATTCAAAGTAAATGAAATATATATATTTAAAGCAGTCAATTCCCAAGGAATTTGATACCTTATCCTGGATTTACAGAAGCTGTTGGAATAAAATGGTGTGCCCTCTAGAAATTAGGAAATAATGACAGTTGTAACTAGTACAGATTGTAAAAGTTTTGGAAAACTGGAGCTTGGCTATTGAAACCCAAATTTAAAGAGAGAGAGACCATGTACATTTGCTTGAAAATAGATTGATTTTGATTAAAAAAACATAAGCCCAAACCTTTTAAAAAGTGATTTTTGTGGTATCTGTGGTTTCCTTGGGGAAATTCACTACTGGTTGAAATACAGTTCATTAAAGCAAAACGAAATCCCTTCCTACCTATCCTTATCATTAGATTTTTTTAAACTGTAATTAGAATTTTTTTTTAAAGTGAAAATAATGTACAAAGCCATATGCACAATTGCACCAAGATAGAGTGTTTCTCTTTCAGTTATCTATTTCAAAACCCCACTTGCTGAACTGAGTGATTCTGGTCCCCGATAGGGGGCTTAAAAAGATAAAGTTGAAGATTACAAACATTTAAAAAAATGTTTTCCTGTCATTTCCACGACAATAAAAAAAAGTAAGTATGGGCAAATGTGTTAAACCCAGAAACAGTGCAAGGGAACGAACAATTCTTGGGGATCTTTACTGGCAGACTTCAAAAGGCAAATTTAGTTTAATGTGAACTACCTTCTGTGACCTTTTTGTACTTGATCTATGTAGATTATATATTTATGGGAGAAAAGCTGCCCCCTCCCCCAATGCAGATCATCTGTGGGCTAGGTAATCTGTGGGAGCATTGAAAGTCAAAATCCCAGGTTGGGCCTGTGGTAAAATTCCTAACTTCATCTCTGGTCAATTGAGTGCTACCATAAGGGAAAATATCCAGTAAATCGAAAATATAGAAAAGGGAAGCGAAAGAAACCTTTGTGACAATGTTAAATCAAGATATGCAAAATCGCTCATTCCCTAGGAAAACGAACAGTGACCTTTCCACAGCTACATGTCATAGTGCATTGACCAAGACTATTCTTTGCCCTGGAAAATCACCAGTGGCCATGGTATAGCCATACTCCACCAAGTACAGTTTGTTATTACAGCGATTTCAGAGGATACACTATCCTACCCCCTCACCCAAATTGTCACATCTGTGCCCTCTTTCTGGGCCCCCGTGGCATCTATACTGCAGCCTCTGCCCTGCTGCCCCCTGAATCAGCTCTTATTACATTTGGTGGCCTCTAGGAAGGTTGAACAAACCTCGACGCGATCAAACCAGAGGAAAGCCTGGCTTGTCACTTCGGATGGATCAGAGACAATATTTCCAGGGGACAGGGCTTTAAATGGCAGTTCAAGGCATAGTGATACCTGAGCCTGATACAATCAAACCTAGGTTCGCCAAATGGCCCTTCAGTGCTCTTTTCCCTTCTAAACAAGATTGTATTAGCTTATTAAGACCCTGGGAGAACTCGAACTCTCGCTCCCCAGCAATGCGCGCAGCGGGCCTGCCCAGGAGGAGGGCTGGTTCTGCTTTAGGGACCCGCAGCCTTAGCAGCGGCAGACCAGGCAAAAGTGTCTCCTCCTGGGTGTCCTCCACTTTCACCCCAAACCCTCACAGAAACTCCTGTCAGAGCAGAGACACAAATAAGAAGGTTTAGGCTGGGAGATTTTTTTAAGGGAGCGAGGGGAGAAGAGACAATTAAAAGTTAGCTGAACTGAAAAAGGAAGCTGGGGAACTTCCCTATCCTGCTGACGATCCAAGGATCCCCAACTAGTTCTCCTGGCTCCCAAACCAGTCACAACGAAGCCCGCCGCAGCCCCTCAACGTATCGCGGAAATCCCGTCGCTGGGAACTGAAACAGTGAACCACAAGCTGTGTGCCGAGTTAGGGCCGGCCGGTTCCAGCAGTACCTGGTAACTCCTAGGTGTCCTTAGGCGTGCGGCTGCCGGCCCATCTTCCGAGGGCGCTCGGAGGCGAAGCATCCAAGCGGGTCCTCGAATCCAGCGGGCGGGACTCCGGCGGGTTCTGCGTGAAGATCCGGGCTCTCGTTCGAGCTGAAGACGCTCGAACCCCGGCCAGGGGAGAACGACGGCCTGAATTGCGGCCGGGCGTCCCCTGAACCGCAGAAAGCGTGGGCGTGCGGAAACCTGCGGCAGGCGAGCCCCAAGTGGAGCGCAGTCTGACAGCGCCTTTCTCTGTCTCTGAACTCGTGTCGGACCGAGGGGACGCCACCCAGCGGGCAGGGTGACGTCACCGTCTCCCTGACACTCCACATTAAAGGGCTGGCATGTTACAGGGAGGGAGGGGGAGAGCGAAAGAGAGAGCGAGCAACATAGAGATCCTTTCTCAGCAGGCACGAAAGCTACCACCTAACCAACCCGCTGTTGACAGCAACCTCCCCAACCCGGGAGCAAAACGCAGCAACCGTGCTGGAGCCGCAGATCTGATTTAGGAGTGGAAAGCCGAACAGTCTGCGTGCATCCCAGGGACCTGGATCCTGGAGGCCCCGATTCTAGAAGGATGCCTCCAAATTAACTGTATTCCTGCCTGTTTTTGTCCCCTCCCCTCATTTCTGAGTCACGCTCCTTCACAAATGATCCCTCTGTTACACGGTGCAAACCAGTAGCCTCTCAGAGTGTCTCCGAAGGTATAGAATCCACAGTCAGCTGAGAATAGGTTAGCTTCAGCGACTCGTTTGAAACGCTGTGAAATGAGAAAAAGAAGAGAAGTTTCCACGTAGGGTGCCCAATCTGAAAACTTGGAAGGAAGAACAAAGAGTGTCCCTACTTTTGCGTACACATTTGCTTTTCAGGAAAAGAAACAGAGAGTCACTGCAGCCTTCTCTATTTTATGAAGTGTACAATTAGGTGAGGACACAATGTGTGCATTCATCTTTCAAATTAATTCAGAACAGTTCGCTAACCCGTTTAATAAGATCCATGCAGGTCGCCTTGGCACAAGGAATAGGTGAGGTGGAGAAGCAGGGGGGTTCCCAACCTTGACTGGTCCTTGAGCAAGATGCCAATTTCCCTGAAGAAGTAAATTTCCTTAGGAAACCATGTAGAGGTATGCCTCCCACTGAAGCCAAGTAGGATGAGAAAACCTTTCCCTGCAGTTTCCCCAAAGGCACACTCTAGGATATTAGCGAAGTGTCAATATATTGTCTTCAATTGACCAGCTGTTAAGAGTTCAAACAACCACTAGCTAGTTTATCAGAAAGGAAAGAAGCCATTTATTTGGAGGACATTCTAAGAAGGCTACCTGCTGGGGGTGGGTTTGGAGAATCCTTTAAGTTTTTCCTTTACTACCATAGCTGAATTTTCAACTGATGCCTGGCGAAACAGTCTTAGAGTTGTGGAAATAATTGAATAAACTCCACTAAGCCAGAAGCCCAACCAGACTCTGTCACAGCATCAACAATAAACCACCACTAAATACAATAGTAAAAATATGAAATCTTAACACTTTGTCAAAAGTTAGTAAAACCAAGGGAAGTCAAATGAACAGAAATGTGAAGGGCTTGTTACTCAGGGGTTGCTGCTATTTTAAAGTAATATCCCAAAACACAGTTTCAGAGCCATGAAAATTGAAAGGTTTGTGTGGCATAAGTTTCAAAGGGCAGTGAAATAATTTTTCACCTATCTCCTAGTTTCTTAAGGGCATTAAGGGCACAAATTAGGTTCTGTCCTAAGGGGCTGAAATCAGCTGAGCACTCCCTCACTAAGCCCTGAAAGCCTTCTCTCCTAAAAAGAAGGGAAACTCTCACTTTCTGTTTGCCCAGCCCACTCACCAAAAGAGCGCCATTGTCATTCGCAAGTCCCTTCTGGAGAAAGGCTTAAGGCCCCGCATTCTGCTGAAGGATCCACAGCCAGACTGGGTTCTTTCCTCGTCTCCTCCCTCCTCTCTGGGACCAGGAGCTCCCACAAAGCAGGTTTCCAGTGTCTGGACTGCTAGAAAGAAAGCTTTAGCTGGGTGTAAGGGAAGCCTGGAAATGGGTGGATTTTGAGACTGAAAATGGGGAGAAAAGAGAAGTCCTATCATCTCACTAATGTACTGCAGGGAAATGCCTGGTCAGTGCTGGGGTCAGTGCTTTGCCTTTTATTGTGTAGTTCTCTTCCCATCTTTACCCCACAAGGCTCCTCTTCCTCTTACAGATTTATACCTTTAAAACAAAAAGCTGTCTTCAAAAACATCTTTCTTTGAAAAGAGAAATGGGCCACGTCTTTGCCTTCCTTCCCATCCCTGGTTATCTGAGGTGTGAACGCATACCTGGGTGATACCTGTAGTCACCTCCTTACCTGAATCTTTAAACATCAACATGCACACATTACTTTGGGGGCTTACTGCATACAAGCCTGTAACTTTATTCCCCCCATCCCCACCCAGTAGGACAAACAGGATACATAACTTTATTTTAATATAATAAAGTTTCACTAGAAAGAGAATCGTGAAGTATTAGGTTAAATATTTTTACACAAATTATTTTTACACAAATAATTCTAAGACTAGTTCAGTATTTTATTTCCCCAGTGAGTCTGGGGTGTGTGTTTGAAAGGTCTAGCCAATTATATTTTTGGAAGGTGAAGGTGGAGAACATTTTTGTTCAAAGCAAACTTCGTGCTCTGGGAGAATCCTCATCTTGAGACCCGAGCTCGACTGCGGAATTACAGCCTGTTTGTATATTTCGAGTCTGTGAGCAACTTTCTGCACCCACCGTCTCTCTGAACCTTTGCTTTCTCCCCAGTTTGAACAAGCCTGCTGGTCCTCTGCGGGGTCCTTGTCAGTCCCTGTCCTGGCCCCTGGGACCCTGGCAGACTCAGGGAGGACATGGCGGTGGCGGGAGGAGGCTGGTCTGGCCCGAGTTAATCAATGCTTTCCTATTCGAGCTGACATGCATTTTACACGTCGGGACTCTCCTCAGCCGGCTAATTGATTCAAATTGTTTTATTGGTTAAACTGGTGTCACCCGTTTGCATGATCTATCACCGCATGGAGGAGAGCATTTCCACTCCCATCTCCGTTCCGGGAGGCTGCGGTTCACCCAGGCCAAGGACAGGTAAAGGAGCCCAGACGCCGGACCCAAAGGAAAACCACAAACCAAGCTGGTCCCCTCGCAACGGGAGGCGACGACTGGATGCAGGCGCAAGCGGCCGGCACAGCAGCGCAGATGTGTTTCCAGCGACAGCTTTTAGCAATTGGTTGAAGCGAACCCAAAGCCAGCCGAAGCCGAGCCCAGCGTCCTCCAGTTTGGAAGCAGTCAGATTTCTGAGCGGGCGGCGGACGCTGGGGGGAACTAAGCCAAAGCCAAAGCCGAGATGGGAGCTGTCCGCGGTGCTGACGAGATGCATCGTTCCAAGGCATGGCAGATCCTACTGCGTTCAAGGCGCTCCCGGAAGAAGCCTCCCAGCCTGAAACCATCGAGCCCTCATTGGGCTCTGGCCTCGTAGACTTAAGAGGGAGGCAAGGGGCAACACAGAACCACATCCCCTACTTCTCCCACACATGCCCCATCTCCAAGGACTGAACAATTCAGCATCCCCCCCACCAACCCCACCCCTCTCCTTGCCCTGACAGCAAGGAAGATAAAGGCCTTAATAAAAATTCATCACAACCAGAAACACCAGATATTCCCTCTCCTCCCACTCCCAGCTTGGGTGTTAAGGAACTCATGATAGTTACAGATCAAAAAAACAGCCTCTATCCCTCTCTCCCATTCTATCTTACTCCATTCTCAGCTCTAATGTAGAAATATTACTGCTACTGCGTCCCTGCCAGAAGTGTTCCTGGCATTGGTGTTTTTGCACCAGATAGGTCAAAACGTGGTTTCCCTGTTAGTCCCAAGTCTGTAAAAGGTGATTCATGTGGCCCAGAAAGAAACTGGAAGATGGGCGGAACTGTCAGGTACAGAAGAATTCTAGTACATTAGAAACAACAGAGGATTCAGAGTAAGATGAAACTAGGTACAAATTTCTCTTCAATTACTTACTAGCTGTGGAATCTTGCTCAGATACCTAATCTCCCAAGCCCCGGTTTCTTCATCTGCAAAATGAGGAGATTGATAGGTCGCCCGCAGGGGTGTTGTGAGAATTAAATATGATCATATATGCAAAGTGCATGACACACAGTAGTCATTTAAGATACATGGTAGCTTTAAAAGCACCTTCCTCAAAGAATGAGGATGAGAGCTAAATCTGTCCTGTTACAAGATACATTACAAATCTTCACTAACTCCAGAATAAAAGACATCAAAGGCATTTTAGCTTAGTGGTGAGCAGAAGGGAATCAAGTTCCCTGGAGGAACATTAGTCCTTTTCCTTAAAACTTTAATCTGCCCTTAATTGGTCTAGTGTTTATTTTATATACAGTTGGCCAGAACTCCAGCTAGTGTTTGTTTAACCCATTTTAAGTATGTTGATATAAAAATTAGTAATGATAGTGGCCATAATGATAATGATTGCTGATAGCCCTCAGTTCTCACTTTCTACCCTCAAAAGCTTTCTGCAGCTTGGCAAACCCAGTTCAGACTCCTTGTTTTCTTCTCCATTGCCCCAACCAGAGTGACAGGAAGCAAACCAGGGCAAGGAGCAAACCAAGCACTCATTCATGATGGAAGTTATAGGAGAAATTAGAAAGGCCTCTGAGCATTCTGAGGCTGACTCACTCTGAATCTCTTCTAAAACATTAACTACAGACAAGGACCTTTTTTTCGTGGGGCCAGAAGAGCCCAAGAGAAGTACAATGATAGCACAAACCTAAAAATCTAAACCAGAATTGGGGAAGGGAAAGGGAAATGAATACAATTTGCAGGATCTGTATCCTGCCCCAGTGATCCCTTGGTTCCTCATGCACTAATCAGTGAGTACTTCTTACACTTCAAACAAGCATCTTTGTAAGAAATAGAGACTGTGGGAGGAGGAACCAAGACTTAATTTCCCTTGATCGGAGGAAACCATTCTCAAAAGGAAACTTGCGTTTGGGTAAGTGGCAGAGAAGGCTTTTACCCTACCAGTTCACAGAGGCCAGGGACTAATTGAAACAGTTGCTATTGGACTTTATTAGAAAAGAGAATCCACATTTCTTCATAAGTCCTCCCAAATCTGTAAACACAGCAAGGCACACACATGTGCACATAGTTTACATGAAGTAATAAAATCCAGAATGGAACATGAACTTAGTGTACTTGGTAGTCACTTAGCAAATATTAGTTGACCAAGATAAAATTCAAAGGCACACAAAATACCTGAAGACACACACACAAGCCCATGGATGCATGCTCTCCCTGGACACACCTGCAAATGTGCATGAAAGAGGGACACTGGCACAGGGAATAAGCCCACTAGGCTGACTCCCTTCCCTCTCTTCTCCTTTCTCTCTCCCGCTCTCTCTCTGTGCATGCATACACATATGTACCCGCCCCCTCCACCCTCCTCCTCCCCACATTGAAAAGGAGGGGGGTCCTTTGAAATGGAGGTGGTCCCAGCTGGAAAACCCCAGAGCTCATTTAGATCACATCACTTCAGGCTTTTGTCTCTGCTCCTGAATAACCTAGGCCGCTGCAACAAAAGGATAGGCATCTACATGGAGTTTTCATTGGCAAAGATGCATCTCAAAGATGCTGCTATAATAATGAATAACAAGGCAAGAATGCTAGCCTTTTTTGATTGCCACTCCTAAGGAAGGGAGAGGAGAAAAAAGGAGAAGAGGAGAGGGAGAAAGTGGAGCAAGAAATGGAGATTGTGGGAGAGAAAACTAAGCCAAAATTTGGGTGGATGTCTGCAAAAGAATCTTTAATCATACAAAGATTCCAACTACCGCCAAGTACAAGAAATGGGGCTTGGGCATTATTTTATTTTATAACTGGCTGTTATGTTTCAGGAAACCAGTTTAAGAAGTGACTAAGGCTGAGGATATGCAGAGGATGTGGGGCAGGACATTTCAAAGCCTGGGGACAGGAGGCAGAAGAGTGGGAGTGGGGGAAGGGGGTGTAGATTGTCTGTTGACATGTCACAAGAGAGAAAGTGACATAGATGTACATTTTACGTCTCCACAGTTGACAGTGGAGGAAGGAACATTGGATTTTACTTCCTGAGGAAATAAAGCATTTTTTTTTCTTTCTCGCTCTTTTCCCAATCCTCACTCCCTCCTTCTGAAAAAATTTCCACTTTGCCATCAAGCTTGATTCCATTAGTTAATACACTATTAAACTATCATGTGCTCTCTGACTGCCCAATAAGCCTCATGCCTTCAGCTTTCCTCCTGCTTGCAGACTTTAACTCAGTGGTAGCAAAGAGGTAAAATTAGATATTAGCAAAATTAAATCCCAGGGAAGAGGAGGATAGAAATCTGAGTCATTGGTATTTTTTTCCCTGAAAATATAGCAATCGGTGAATATTTAGAGAGAATACTGAGAGAAATTTCCTATTTTTGTGTATTTAAAAGTATTTTTTTTTAAACAAAAAATGCTTTCCTCCATAGGGCTTAAGGGGTTCCAAGAGGAAGTATAGCTAAACAGACCAAAGGCAATACCATCCCAAACTTTTCCAAGACGCATTATAATATCATCGGCAAACTCTTAATGTTGGCAAATAATTAAATTTTCCATCTTTTAGAACTGTGTAACCTTGGGTGTCTTAGAAACAAATTGTACAAACAAACCATAGAGATGAGCACTGAGGGTTTCAGAGGAGATATAATGAACCAACTTTAATTACTAACTTGAAATTAAAAATGTAATATACAGATTTAAATTTATTTTCACCTAAATTGTGTATAAAATTATATGGCTTTTACAGGCTAAGAAATGCTTTGTAACCAGCCATGCTACTAAAAAGTCTGAAGTAGTTTCCAAAACCGAGTTCCCAGACTCACACAGTAATAATGATACATTTATCATTACTGATGACCACCTACTGGGTAATTATTGCTTTGTTACTACTATTACAATCAAGAGATTTCTTTATTTACTGTTAACATTCACTTAAAACTGAATGTTAATGACTGTTCTGAATTCACCAAAGAGAGTTTTCTGTTATATTTCAGAAGTACTTACGTTCTGGTTCAGAGATGGGAAACCATATCACAACAGAGTGGAAGGCTGGGTGAGTGCTTGGTTCTCACCCTCTCTCGAGAATGAAAACGGCATTCTGAGAATTTCTGGAGCAAAATTTTCCAGCTCAGAGTTGCAAAAGGTTAACATAATGCAACCACTTGACTTGTGCTAATTATGTAAGTATTTTATTACAGGAGATTCATTCATTATTGATACTTGTTTGCAGTAACTTCCTGCTTGGGGGAGTTATATTTTATATGAGAAGTAAACAATCCATGGCTCCAGGGCTAGCCTGCCCCTCATCTGACTTCCTCCCACCCTTTTGTCTGTTTCACAACAATCCTCCCAGGTCGTTATGTTCCTACTGGGGCAGAGAGACAATTCTTCAAGACTTTCCTTTTCTCCCTCTATTTCCCTTTCCCATTCAAAACTTCCAAGTTCTTAAAAGCTCAGAGCTTGAAGGATGTTGAGGTAGGGATGAGGTAGGTGAGAAAATAAAACTGGTTTTAGTGTTTTCTTTTATATCACATAAAGAGAAGAGAAAATTTTCATTAAAAGTCTAAGCCTAGACTTCTTGAGGCTTGGCCACCAATTTTTCTCTTTGAAAGCTACTCTCAGCTCCCAGCCGAAAAATATCAGAAGTCAAGCTGGCCTTTAGTATACCCAGAGGTCAAGAGACGGTCATCAGGGAAGTGGGTGTGGTGGAAGCTGTTAACCAAAGGACAAGCTCAGAAAGGGGGTTCCTGACTGCCCCTGAGCCAGAACCCCACCTTACAGATGGTGGTGGCTGGTGCAGTCTACAATATCTTCTTCCTAGGGCCTATGCCATGTTGCATAAGGAAAAAGATATGGCTTTGCTTAGGGGATGGCCTCAATAAGCTCCTGTGAATGATTGTGCTGGCTGCTTTGCTCAGAGGACCTCAGGAATTTCACTCTAAAAATATACACTGGCTCACTAAGGCTATCTGTCTGGTGAGAGGCCATTGTTTCCTAGAGAAGCCCAAAAGCCCTGGCATAGGTCTCCAGCCTAGGTGCAAGGGTTTCTTCTTGGGCTTTCTTCCAGGTTCTAAGACCCATACACAAGAGTCCCAGTGCAGAGCTGGGATGGATGCAAGATACCAGAGGTCGGCATGCTCAAGACCCTTTGATTACGTCAGGAATTGGAGATGGCGGAAGGGCAGCGGAAGACTGTGAAGTAGTTGGAGGGGGAGAGCACTGTAAATACCCTGTTCTTGCAGGTTCTGGTGTGGGCAGGTGGGAAAGAACAAGCTGGAAGCTAAAGTCTCAAGACTTCGGACCGGTTGAAAAGAATGAAATGGTATGGTCTGGGTTGGGGAGCTATGGAGAGGTGCCTGCAAATTAGTTGGGATTGGGTAGGTCTTGCCACAAGTCCTGGGCTGAACTGTCAGAGCTCAAAGCCCAGATTCATCCCTGGGCCTGTGTTATCTATCCTAGAACATCTGCACTTTGGGCCTATGCATGAGGATGAGGACATGACTAGAGGTCCCAGAGGGCTTTGGGAAGAGCCCTGGGTTGGGTGCGGGGATGGTGAAAGTGCTGAGACTGGGTCCAGAACGGGTGCTCCGAGCTTGGTCAGCACAGTCTCTTCTCCCCTGGGCTCCTCTCTCCCCTGCTTTTACCCCACGCCGGGGTGGAACCGCTTTGCGTGATCTACAGAGGAATGCCGTTCCCAGCAAGGCTTCCTTAATGGTCCTTTAACAAACTCTTCGATCTCTCTTTGGCTGCTCTGGCTCTCGCCCGCCTCCTCTCTCTTCTCTTCTCCGCTGCCTGCATCAGTTATTTATGACTGGCGTTAATTATTCACGAAAAGAGAAAACTCCAGCTTTGGGAACTTTTCTAGGTGGCGTTTGGAGGTGGTGGTGGGGGGTTCTCTCTTTCTCTCCCCCGTGGCGAGTTTCATTATTGGGGGTTTTCAGGACTCCATTTGGCCGGATCCTGCCTTGCAGCAGTGGGGAAAGGGAAGCCCAATGGTTGGGCCGGAGACGGGACGGAGGAATGTACCCCTGGACCCGGTCAGCTCCGGCCGCTGCCTGCGAGGTGTAACCTCTGGGGCTGGGGAAGTTACTGCGCTTGTCCGCGGGAGTCGCTGTCCGGGCTTGGTGGTGCTGAAACGCCGGCGCGAGCTCGGGGGGCTTCGGGCTGCGGGGGTGTGGGGCAAGGATCTGGATGCAGTCCCAGGCAGGAGCGCTACTTTCCTCAGCCTCTCCAAAAAGTCCCGTTTGCCTTCTCCCCCTAGCTCTCTCCACGCCCCCCCTCCCCCGACAAGTGACACCAGAACGCTGTAACCAAAGATTAATTGCCTTAATCAAATCGACCCACCTTCTGCAATTAATCTTATAGCAACAAATTAGAGACAATTTACCTCAACCTCCCGGGTCAGGCGGAGATAGAATGTGGGAAGGGGTGGGGGACCGGCGGGGTTGGGGGGGGGATACTTTGAACAAAATCCACAAATGGGGCGGGGTGGGGACTTGGGAATGGGTGTGCATTAAGGGCGGAGGGGCGGGTGGAGGTTGGGGTCAGCTGTGAGGCCGTGGAAGCCGTGCCGGGGCCAGAAATTCCTGGAGTCCCTTCCAACCCAGTATTCTCCGGAGGAGGGGAGGCCGAGGGCGGAGGATGAAGCCACTTACCTGTTCGCGCCGCCCGCGCGGTCTGCGGCCTTCCGCGCTCGGTCCTCCCGCCTGCCTCGCGCTCGCGGCGGCTCCGCCGAGCTCTGCCTCCCGCGGCGCCCGCCGCCTCCCCCGCGCGGGATCCGCCGCCGCCGCCCGCGGTCCTGAGCTCCTGCTCGCGCCCGGTCCCCGGCGAGACCCTGTCCCGTCCCGCCCCGCCCCTTCTCGGCAGTCCCCGCAGCTGCTCGGCTCTCCCTACTCCCCTCCCGGGCAAGTTTGTAAGTTTGGGGTGAGGGTCGATCTCCTCACGCCCAGCTCCTCGGCGTAGCTTGCTCAGATCCGCACCCCCCACCCCAGCTCAGACCTAGGTCTCTGACGCCGCCTGTTGGCCAGGCAGGGCAGGGCAGGTGGAGAGCGCTGCACCGGCCCCAACCCCAGCCCTCTACTTCTCACCCCTCCATGCGCAGGGGTCCGGCTGGGACAGAAATGAGGCGAGGGTCGGAGGCCTGGTAATTGGAGTGGAGCCAGGGGCAAGAGCGGGCAATCCGCCTTGGGGGCGCGCAGCCCGGCTCAGCAGCTTGCGCTCCCTGCCAGAAGGGCTGTCCCAGGGCGCGCAGGTGCGCCTCTCCAGTCACGGGCACTCCTTCCCCTGTTTCCGGGGGAAAGACCACCTGAAGTGAGAGCGGGCCCAGAGGGCGGCTTTCATAGGGAGCGCTGGTCATGGACACTTATTGTACGACTCCAGAACCTGGGGAGGGGAGCTGGGAAGATTGGACACGGGAGAGGGAGTCTTTTTCAGCACCCCCAGGGAAGGGTAGCTTTGGGGCCAAACACAGGCTGCTTAAAAAAAAAAAAAGTGTCAAATCCGTCTCATCACTAACCGCGTGGCAGGGCGAGTGCGGGCCAGCGTTCCAGTTGGAGCCCAGCGCTCTGGGCGAGTATGGTTGCAATAAGGACCGAGTTCAAGAGGACTCGTGATGTCACAAAGGCAGCCTTTCAGGCTCTGGCCTAGACCCTTCCTTGGCAACTTTCCAAGTGCCGACAGCGCTCACCGGGTCACCCTACCCTTGGAACTTCTCGGGAAGCCTGGGTCTAGTCCTGGCTCCACCAAGACATCTGTGTTGTATCCGCCTCCCCATTCCCATCCTGTCTTTTTCACTGAAAGAATTGATGGACTGTTTCTCCCCTACCCGCTCCTTCTCTAATAAACGCTTCCCATAGATTATTCGACGCGGAGAAGGAAGGCGGCTGCTTAAAAAACAAAAAGCCATAGCCCTAATGAGTTCAATTACAATGTGGTAAACACATTGCCTCTACGCTTTAATTAAGCCTGCTGCCCAATTTTAACTCATTAGTAATTCATTAAGAGAACAGCCCCGCGCGCGCGGGTGGAAGGCACCGCAGACCGATGGTGCGCGGCTAAGTCCACATGCGCGCAAGCCGCCGCCGGCCTTCGCCTGGCGACTCAGTGAGTGAGCCAGGTTTGCGACCAAGTGACTTCAGTGTCTGGGAAGATTAGAACGCCCCCTCTCCCAGACGCCCTGGGCTTTGCCACTCTAAACCCCCGAGATGACTTTTATCAGTTCGAGATTTTCGGGCTCGAAACAGGGTTTGCAAACCTGTTGGGTGGGTGACGGTGGAGTACGTCTGGGCCACAGTGGGGGAGAAAGTTCCTGGGTTAAGCGCGCCTTTCTCCGCCAAAGTAATATCTAGTCGCCAGGTTCAGTACCCCAGACCCTCTCGTTTCCCGTTCTTCTTTCACTTTGTACTAGTCTCTGAAGGAAGAGAGTCTCTGAAGGTTTTGCCTTAGCGCTTAGCTCCAGCTACCCGCTGCACGCTCCGGACCCTCTACCAGGGAGAAGCGCGGATACCAACGAGACTGTGATTTTGGAGGGAGGGGGTGTCGGAAGGTAGGGAGAGAAAAAGACCAACCGACTAGAGAAGTGGAGATGTGGAGGGGAAGCCCAGACCTCTCCTTTTCCTCCTCTTCTCCACTGCTTGGGAACGGGGCTGGGTTTAAGGCCGCAGCTGTAACCGTGTCACTTGAGACCAGTCCTCTGCATGGAAAAGAAATGGAGACAGTTGCAGAATGAATCCCGCACTAGCGACGAGAGAACTGTTACGGTCTTTCCATTTAAGAATCGAGGCAGAGAGAGCAAGCAGTTCAAGCTCGACCCGGCCCCCTACTCCCGCCCCTAACTCAAATGGGGTCGGGAAGAAAGTGTCTGCATGTTCTGAACGTCCCAAGGTTTGGATAGGACTGAACTCGTAGGTGTCCAGGCTCCAGCGTGGACTTTCCAAAGAGGTGGGAAGCGCGCGTGCTAAGGAGCGAGGCTTTGGTTAAGAAAAGGACCTCGCATTCCCTTCTTGCTCCAGCTCTGGCGCTTTCTTTCGGTGGGAGGAAGAATTGGGCGCCTCTCTGCAGCACGCTGCGCCCCCTAGGTGCGCCAGGAAACCGCCCGCAGGGCGGCGCGGGCCCGGCTCCGCCTCCCCAGGGCGGGCGGGGACTCCCCGAAGGGTCAGTGTGGGCCCCTCAGCCCGGGCCCCCGACCTCGAGGAAAAGCCGGAGGCTGTTGTCCTTGCTTCACCCAGAGGCCCCCCTCAGGGATGCCAATTGCCTCTGCTGGGGTCGGGCCGCTCCCTTCCCTGGCTTAAGCGGCAACTCCTCCTGGAAGCAGTGGACCGACGGGATTTCCTCTCGGCGGAGGTAATGGATCCTGTAGCGCAGCCAGGTCGCCCTGGAGGAGCGCGGGGCGCGCGTCGGGTTTTCTCTGACTTGTCAGTGTGGAGTTCGGAACCTTGGCAAAGGTCGGTGAGGGAAAGTTAAAGGGATGTCTTTGACTTTCGGTTTACCCTCTCCCCCTTTCATCTCCCAGGCTGGAGGAAGGAAACGCTGCGGGATCAGATTGGGTATGCCGAGGGCCAGGGGCATGCCGGCTTTCGCCCTCTCTGGGTTGCCTGGAGTCTGTTCGCGAGGAACCGAGGCCCAGCCGGAACTGGGTCCCCGCACTCGCTCCTGGAGTCATTGGCGGTGGAGCAGTCAGCGGAGGGCACAGGTAGAGGCTGGGCGAGGCGGGGGCGAGGGAGCTTCCTGGCGGGTGTGGCGCAGAGTGCGCGAACCCGTGTCCTTGAAAGAAGACAGCCCAGGGTTTGGTGGGTGATGCTTCTTGTTGCTTTTCAAGGATCTGCGCGGGCACATCTGCGGGACCTCCTCCAGCGACTGGGCCCTGCGGCAACAGCGCCTTTCTGAGTCCCAGAGGACTGGGGCGCCCAGGGATTGCCTGGGGAAGGGCCTCTCTCTAGCTCAGAGTGTTATGAATGTGTAAAATCGGATCCCCGCCCCAGGCGATCAGGGCGCCTAAAATGAAGGGGGACAGCGATGGGATCAGAAACGCGTGCAAGCTGAAGCCTCGCAGGAAACCTGTCTCTGTCTCAGGGTTTCCGCGTTTGGAATCCAGTTAGATGTCTGCGGCGGGCGTGGGGGGTGGGGTGGGGGGTGGGGGGGACAACACCAAGGATCTCACCCCAGGAGGGCGTTTTTATCCACTATGGCGGAAAAGTTGCCGGGGCAAACGTTTCAGAAAGGTCCCTCATGCCTGATGTTAATTACAAGTGAAATAGATTGTCTTCCTTCACTTTTTTCCTCCTAATGCAAGGACGAGGAGGTAGGATATAATTTATTCCTGTTGACAGCAGGATAAATAAGTACATTTTTTGATTACTAAAAAAGACTGCTGGGAGGGTCGCTTCCCCACAGTATCAGATGGAGCCTTTGACTTGGTCCTGGGACAAGGAGGTGGCCTTGTGTGTCAGGTGCTTTTATTCAAGCTCCGCACCAAATAGCCTCTACCCTCTTCTTTCCTGGCCTGGGATATTGAGAACTGGGCTGGAAGAGGCCAGTCTAAGCGAGTACAGCTGCTAGGGATTTCCCGGGGTCTGTTGAAGCCAACCTTTCGGTTTTGTGCAATTTGCCTTCCTTTTATTTCTTTTGCAACCCTACGTAGCACCAGCTGCTGTGAAGATCTGCCCTCAGATGTCAACTGTCTGTTAATATGTTAAAAATATGTTTCACTTTCTTGAATGGTGGCTATGGGGGCAGGACTATTACCCCATAGTTTAGGACTGCAAATTGAGAGACATGTGAGGTGGGGGGAAATAGAAGAGCATCAAATCTTTGGAAAGGCACAGAAAGCAAAAACACCAATTTATTAGTCCCAAAGAAGCAGGATAGTAACTATTAATATTTATAAGCCTGTATTAACAGGGACTGGGAGAGCCTGGTCAATTGCTTGTGTAGGGTAAGACTTAAGACCGAGCTGGGAAGTTCTGTAGGAAAAGCATCACTGCAGTAGTAAAACAGGAAGTATACTCTGACTCATGTTTGAGATATTTTCTGGGAAGGAGGAAAAATGTGTCCATCATGGAAATATTCACCATGCGTCAGTTGTGTGTTAAGCATTTTACATATAACCTTTCATTTAATCCTCCTGTCACTCCCATGAGTTAGGTGTTACTTTACAGATTATGAAAACTGAGGCTCAGAGTAGATACCTTTTTCTCAAGGTCAATGATTGGTAAGTGGCAAAACCAGGTTTCAAGCTCAGGTATGTTTAGATCCCAAATATGCTCTTAACCAATAAACCAGACTGTGTACTACTTAACTACGGAGTACACTATACCATTTTGATCCTATAATCACCTCATTAAATAGATATGGTCTGTGTTAGTCCCATTTGACAGATAATAAACTCAGAGTCCTTAGATCGTGGTTCTTAAATGTGAGTGTGGCCCCTCTGATTCTGTCAGCTGGCCTGGGATGGGGCCCAGATCTGTGGCAGGAGAGTCTGAAACTGATATTCTGGGAGTGTATTTTGAGAATCACTGCTACAGAGAATGACAACTTGCTCAAGGTCATTAGGATTGGGCCAGAGGGTACCAGATCCCTGTTCTCCTTTCCTCTCCATCAAGGTCTCAGTGAAAGACGTTGACTTCTTTATTGCAAGCTACATAGTTAGAACCCGGAGGCTGTGGTGGCGGGGCAGGGAAAGCAGGTTCTGGCTATGGGTGCGGGTTGCCCCTTCCTGTGACCTCCTGCAAGCCACTCACTAGACTTCCTGGAATTCAATGTCTTGAAGTTCCTTAAAATCACACATATCCAGCCCACTTG
This sequence comes from Indri indri, assembly GCA_004363605.1. Classification (NCBI taxonomy): domain Eukaryota; kingdom Metazoa; phylum Chordata; class Mammalia; order Primates; family Indriidae; genus Indri; species Indri indri. The sequence goes on from RJWJ010008556.1 coordinate 34,239, forward strand.
GACAGGCTGACTCAGGTGCTCCAAAGAAGGAGGGCCACCCTGCTGCTGGGACTCAGCAACATGCTCCAAAGAAGTACTGAATGGAGAGCAATGAACCACAGGCAGGTATTCTCCCTCGGAAGAGGGTGGGAAGTATGGTCAAAGAAGACAAATGTCTGCACACAACTGATGCATGCAATTTAAGAGAAGCTCTAAATCAAGGGCTGTAGGAATGTGTATCTGACCTGGCTCATCCTAGAAAGGTTTCAACTTTCCCTGCAGGTGCGTGTGGGGCCTGAACTGCACCCAGAGCTGTATGCAAGGAAGCAGACGGGCTCTAGCCCTGCTGGGCACCACTAAACCTTTTGGTTGATGGCCCTTTTAAAAAAGCTTCTGTCACATTAAACATTTTAACAGAAACCTCCGAGGAGCAATTCCCTTGTTTATCTCTGTTTTTAGGGCAATGCGAGTGTTTATCACCAAGATTAAACCACATCACTCTCCTAACCCTTGAAAAATGGAATTTGTGAAAGCAGACAATAAGAGATTCTTACCTGCCAAGTCATTCTTGGGAGGTTATGGCAGAAATCAAAATATTTTAGACCCATAATCTAACTTGGCCCTTAGGCATTTCAAGACTTTCCTAACTGTGATAGATCATATGTTTGCATTATGCATGAAATAATGAAATAATTTGACATATGTAGTTTTAATAACACATTATTAACTTTAAATGGAATACTTATTGGCCATGCTTTTTGGATGACATGCATTCTGTATTTATCTGCCTAGTCCAGCAGCAGAAATGTATTTAATATCATGAAAAGGCCAGATTTGTCCACACTCTCCCATTATTATATTGTATAGTGTGAACTTATTTGAAAATCAAGCTAGTCCACTGCAATAAGGCACTTGAAGGAGAGGCTGCCTTAGTTTCTATCACTTCTTTCTTGTCTAGGAAGACAATAAATATCCCACAGATTTTTTTTTAAAAAGTGGGAAGTAGGAAAATAATTGATAGATAGGATTTTGTATAGGCCCAAAGTGTTAGATGTAGGATCTGTGGGAATTCTAGAATTTCAGAGCCTCCAGAAGACCTCTGCCTCCCCAAATAACTTCTCTACCATCTTGCTAACACTTGAAATTCTGCTAATGATGATTTGTTTGTTTGGACAGCTCTTTAAACTCAAGCACCCATTTATAATTTAGGTTTAATTCATTTTCCTGAGATACTTTGGTTGGCTTGAAGGTACAAAAAGTGTGCAGATGCCAGGAACCTGGGATTAAAAAGGAAATGGCACAACCCACTAGGGAAAAAGAGACCAAAAGAAAAGGGTCCTAGAGAAAGAACCACTTACTTTACGATTTTGCTAAGGTTTAACCCTACTCGGCAATGGGTGACATACAAAAAGGGTGCAAACCCACTGCCAGCAAGGTCCCTTACATTCTACTTGGGGAGACAAGATTAATATTAACAGAAGACAAGATGGGACTGCCTGCAATCATGTCTAACTTATGTGATTCATAATAAAAACAATACAGGGGTATAGAGAAGACCAACATTGGTGTTGAAGATCTTTGTGTTGAAGTGCTAACTTTGTAAGAGTTGAGGGACTCTCGTGGTGCCTATAGAACATGTGTGACCCTAAAAAACTCAAACACCAAACAAACATTTGTTGTTTGAGAAATCTCTGTAGAAATGAGTCTTCCCACAGTGGCATAGAAAGAAATGAGAAAGAAACATGGAAATCATTGCTCTATAGTCTATTTAGTCTATAGGTATAGTCTATAGGTGTAGTCTATTTCTCTGCTCCCTTGAATCTGGGCTGGCTCTTGATTTGCTTTGACAGGATTCACGATATCATGAAAGTGACGTGGAATGAGTCCCAGAATCTAGATCTCAAGATATTTTGCAGCTTCTACTTTTGCTCCCTTGGGACCCTGCTGCCAAGTAAAGAAGTTTGAGTTAGACCACTGAATGATGAGAAACTTCACAAAGACCGAGATTTCAGCCTTCTAGCCTTTCCTACCAAAGGCAAGGCCCTCTTAGACTTTGCAGCTCCCACTGACCCAGCAGCTGGATGCAGCCTCACAAGTGAGCACAGAACTGCCCAACCAAACCACAACACAAGCAGCAATAAACTGTTGCTGTTTTCATTGGGGTGTTTTATTCTTAGCAATAAATAACTGAAACAGAAGTCTTCGTTGTTGTAAGCTACTAAGATTTTGGAATCACTTATTTTTACCTTGGCATAACTTGGCCTGTATACTGACGGATAAATTTAGCAATGTGTTTTAACCATATAATTTGATTTACTTAAATGGATTTATTTTCATTAGAGATATATTCAAATTTATTTCTATCATTTTATTTTGTGTTGTTTGTCCTGATTTTCTATTTTCTTCTTCCTTCCCTTCTTTTTGGTTGATCAAGTTTTATTTTTTTTTTAAACTAATGTTGTCATTTTATTTCGAACTTCCTTTAGTTAACCATTTATGTGCTCTATATTTCTTTTATAGTTACCTTGGTCATTTTACATTGCTCAATTAACTTAACAAAGCCTAAATATCTTTATCATCCTCCCGAACAATATAATGATCCTATAATGCTTTAGCTCTGGTCCCCTCTTGCCCAACTTATCAGATTTGTTGTTTTATATTTAGTTCCATTGTATTGGAGTCTTGTTTTTTAGTCATACAAGTTGGATATTATTAAAATTGTTTTATATTAGCAAATGCTTATTTAAATTTACTCACAGATTTATCCATATAAATATATAAATATTTATATTTACTCATACGTATGTCAATATCTCTTATCTATCATTTATTCACTCATTTATCAATATTTTTTAAAGTTCCTTTTTGTCTTTGGGAATTATTTTCTGTCTGTTTGAAGTACATTCTTGGAAGTTTCCTTTAAGGAGGGCTTGGCGGTGGTGTGGTCTGCCTTTTTCTTTCTCTCTCTTACTTTGTCTAAAAATTATTTTATTTTCACTTAATTTTTGAAAGATAGCTTTTCTGGCTAAGAAAATATGAAGTTGAGTGTTATTTTCTCTCAGCATATTGGCAATATTAGTTCATTATGTTCTGGCTTTCACTGTTACACTGAGAAGTTAACCATCGTTCTGACTGTCATCCTTTGTAGGTGAACTCTCTCTTATTCCTGTTTAAGTATTTTCTTTTTGTCTTTGGTGTTTTTCAGTTATGCCATGAGGTTGGTTTTTAAATCTTGATTAACATTATTTTAGGTTTCCTGATTTTGAGTATTGATGTTTTTCAACAGTTCTGAAAGTTCTCAGCCATTATCTCTTCAAATATTACTACTTCCACACTCTCTCTATTGTCTCTTTCAGGAATTCTGGTTAGACATATGGAAGGCTGCCTCAATCTGTCCTATGTGTCTTGTAAACTAAACTCTCTTTCTGCCCTGACTTCTGGTTAATTTCTTGAGATCTACCTTCCACTTTACTTATTCTCTCTTTAGCTATATTTAAATTGCTATTTAAACAATCAATTAAAATTTCAATTTCAATTATTAAATGTACATTTTATTTCTGGAATATCTCTTGGATTTTCCCAAATATGCTGGTTGTATTTAGAGCCTTTTGTTGCTTGCACATATTTCCAAGCATCTTTTACTTCATAATTATAATTAAAATAGTAATATAGTTATTGTTTATTTTACCTGAAGTCTTTGCTGGGCTAATCTGTTGTCTGTGTTTCTGCTTGTTCTCACTCATAGTGTCTTGGCTTCTTGTGTGTTTTGTGCTGTTTGACTGTGAGCTGCTCATTTTACTTGGAACATTATCTGTGAGAATTCTTTGTGAAGTTATATTCTTCCAGAGAGGACTTGCATTCCTTCTGCTAGTCACCTGTCCACTATTAACCCAAGACCATTGGAAAAGACGACTTTATTGAGCTATCATGCACATACCATAAAATTTGCCCATTTTAAGCATACGCTTCAATGAATTTTAGTATGTTTACAGTGTTCTGCAACCATTATCACGATCTAGTTTTAAGACATTGGTGTAATTCTCCAAAGATTCCTTTACCTGTTTATAGTTATTCAGCATTCCCATCCCTCAGCCCCAGGCAGTCATGAGTCTACTTTCTTACTCTTTAGAGTTGTCTTTTATGAATATTTCATATAAACAAAATCATACAATATGTAGTCTTTTATATCTAGCTTCCTTCACTTAGCATAATGTTTTTGAGGTTCATCCATGTTTCCAGGATCATTTTAAGTTAAAGTCTAAGCTTGAAATTTATTGGACCACATACATAGTATGAATTCAGACCAAAATCCTGTGCAAGGGCCAACTTGTAAATACAAATTTTTCTTCCACCCAATGCTAAGGCTGAAATAGACAAGTTTCCTACTGACTGTTTCTCAGCAGCAGATTTATTTATCACTTGCCCTTTTACAGAGGGTGTAGCTCTTTGCAGTCCCACTTTTATGTCAGGGTCCCCTGTTCGACTCCCTACCTAATCTCCAATGCAGCACCAAAGTGGAACCTTGGGGCGTTCAGGTTTCAGAAGAGACCATCAGGGCAAAGCTAGCCTTGGCACTCATTCAGCCCCAGAATTCTGGCTTTCACTTTATCTATTGGCTCTGGGTGTTTCTTACAATTGTGCTAGTTTAGCAATGCTTTAAACAATATAAATTCTATATTTTACCGAGTATTTTAGATATTTTCTATGGGCAAGGATCTTCAGGGTATTTTGTCTGCCACGCTGCCAGAAATAGAAGGCTGACAAGTGCCTCTTACAAGACTCATTTGCTCACGTATTTGGGTCTCAGATAGTTGGATAGTGAGAGGAAAATATTCACATTCTGAGCAGGAGACCGTTCCAGTCCCTGCCTGCTACCTCCTCTCCATCTCAACATACCTAAATCCTCTAATCAGGAGTTTCACTTATGGGTCCACTTTGTTTAGCAGTGGTCTGCAGTCACACCTGCATGCTAATTCCCTCACACACTTTTGCTAATCCTTTTCTGCCTCTGGTAGGTTCAGTAAAAACAGCCATTTCTGAAGACTGCATTGGGAATTGCTAAGTTCTCTGCTCAGCTTAATGCATGTCAATATTTATAATTGAAGTGGGAAGGGCAGGGATTAGAGAAGGGCAAACTGAGGCCCAGAGAGGCAAAGTGACTTGCCTGGTGTCACAGACAGCTGGAACTTGAACTCAGACCCACAGACTCTCTGTGACAGTGCTCTTTTCACCATGGCATTGTGCTCCTTGTTGGTGACAAAGGAAAATGAAGTGGGTGGGTGTGGCACTGGTGCATTCATTGATTTAAAAGGTAAAGTTTTTGGAGAGTCTGTGGATTTTCTTTTACCTTTGATTTCTCTGTCTCCATCGCCCATTGTTATATGAAAGTGGCAGATGAAGAAAACAAACAAACAAAAAACTGCTGCTCAATGTTTTTGTTTTCAAACAAGGTAGGTCATTTTGCAGGGAAATTTCTGACTTCTCAGAATGTTAGAGATGGCTGGTTTGACTCTTTAATTGGAAGAAAAGGAGGGAAGAACCTAGAGTCTCAATCCCAGTTTATCAGCCCCTCTTTGATGAGTTTCTTACCTCATTTTGGGGAAGGATAATATTATTAATGTCCTTTCTAGCAATTCGGAAAAAACAGATAAACATGGTTTAGAGTGAAATCCTCAGTGATTGAAAATATCATTAGAAACAAGCTCCTGGTGTTCACTCTGTCGTTTCCAAGTGTTCTAACGAGTTTCATTTGAGCGCTGCACTGTATGGAGCTGGCTGAAGCCCACAACAGCGTTTGTGCGTGTTGGCGGTGAGGCTCCTTCCTTGTTGAACGAGGAGGAGGGAGAGGCAGGCAGGTGTCATTTAGTCACCTGCATTTGAAACAGAGACGAGCCCCACACAGAATCTGCAGATCGGCTTCTGGTGCTGTTATCAGTCACTGCATCCAAACTGCCTCAAGCTGTGTCTGCACGGTGCCCAGATGATGCCCTGGTGAGTGAAAAAAACCAGCCGGGATGGTCATTTGAGTCATGAACATAAACAATCATAATAGGAAAAATTGCAACCAAAAACCAGCTGTTGGGCCGAATGCAACAGTTAAAAAAGGGTGTTGGGGGTGATCAAGAAATGCAGTGAAAATTTCATTTCTGTTTCTGATTTTGTTTTCAGGAATACCTTCATGGAAAATCAGATTCTTTGCTGTTAAAAAGGATGGCTGCCTCGGTTAAAAAAATCCAAGGCAGTACCCACACCCCTTTCTTCATCCTAAAGAACCAGCTCCTTAGGGTCTCATTTGCATTTAGGTACATTCAAAACAGCTGAAGTTGTGCACATCTAATTGGATAGAATTTGAGTCTTTCCCTGAAGCTGTAAAAGGAAAAGCAGGGCCCAGAAACATGATGAAGTGTTCTTCAGGCAACAAAGATTTGAAACTGCTGCTCTGAGCACTCCCAGGAGATTTCTGTGGCCGCCTTCAAGGCCACCCTACCAAGGCAGTGCTGAATTGGCACTTTTTCCTGCCTTTTAGGAATAAGAAATGCACACATGAACATAGGTACAACAATAAAAATCACAGTGAATAATTTGAGCTGTTGCCAAATCTCATGACCTGATTTTGTTTGCACTTCACTCCCTTGGAAATAGAACAAAAAGCAAGAGGTAGGAATGTGCCCAGTTTAAGTCCCCAGGTTGTTGCTAATGCTGTTGATGCCCTTCCTTTGGCCCTTTGGCACTAGCAGTCCCAGTACATACCCACGGCTTCTGACTGCAAGCACCTACAAATTTCTTTGCACGCTGGAAGTGCTGGGGTCTTCCTGCCCTTGGGAGTAGCCCATAGCAGATGCCCGATGGAAGTAGGTATTTAAATATCCTGCTTACCTGCCCTTAAGATAGGACAACTCTGTGGCATGTTCTCTGCTGTCTGCCAGCATGACTGAGCTTCAGTTGCCCACCGTGGTCACCTGATCGATAACTTGCTCGTTGTTGGCTTCCTGCCCTTGCCTGTCTCACTTTCCCTCTTCCCTTCCGGTGCTTCCTGGGATCATCTCCCAGATAAAGAATTTGCACTCAAATCTTTGCCTCAGAGTCTGTTCCTGGGAGAATCCAACCAAAACACGGGGGGAGATTTATTCTCTTAACTGAAATTTCTTTGTGACGTCTGATTCTGTGTCCTACCCATTTGGCTATACATTCAAAGCATGTTCAAGCTGAGAGTGCAGAAGTCACTGCTCTAATGGTGCCTTTCACAGAAGATGAAATGGAAGCTCAGGTCACATAGCTAAATGGTTACAGAAATGGGACTAGAAGCCAGTGCCTTGACCCCCAAGATGGTACTCCCCCAGCTGCTATAGCACACCAGGCTGGGAGTCCTTTAACTCCCATGTTTAGCAAAGTACTCCTAGTTTCAGGGTTGCAGCTTGAGAAATCATTGAACTCCTCCTTTCTCTGTTAGGCAGGACTTTAACTGAATCAACATCCGTATTCCCCACCCTCCACCCAACCCCAAATTCTTGTGAGTCACATTTTCTTGGGCTGGCAGATCATTAGGTGTTTCTATTTTATTCATTTGACAAATATTTATTGAGTACCTAGTTGGGCCCCAGGCATTGTAGCATAATGATGCCACAGTCCCTGCCTCCTCAGAGCTTATAGTCCATGGGCAAGGATGGCCAGGGGAGCAGAAAATTATAATTCAGAGTGAAAAGGGGAAGGTCTAGCGCTCAGAAAGCTCAGAGAAGGGGTGCAGAACCCAGTCCAGGGGTTTCTAGGAAGCCTTCCAGGAAGAAATGATGTGTCAGCTGAGACCAGAAGTTGAATAGAAGCGCTGAGTGGGGGAGTCTTCTAGGCAAAGAGAAAGGCTTCCAGCAGGAGGCCTTGCAGGAGAGAGAGCATGGCCCACTGGGAGAAACTGAAAGAGGTTCAGTCTGGCTGAAACTTAGAGAGTTAGGGTGAGCAGATGGGGCCCATGAGGGGGGCAGGGTCCAGATGACCAACGGCCTTGGAGGGCATGTAGACAGACTGAGTACTATTTGGAGGGCAATGAAGAGCCATCCAGGTACTTTAAGCAGAGAAGTGATGTGATCTGAATTTTCCGTTAGGCTGTCTTGGTGCTCTGTGTGGAATAGATTGGAAGGGTGCGGGCCAGGAGGCAGGGAGACTAGGTGAGCTCGACAGTGGCCTGAGTTAGGGGAGTGGCAGTGGGGGTAGAGAGAAAATGGGAGAAATAATTGGGGTTGAGCATCAGGAAGACTTGGGGACTGACTGGGGAGCTTGGAGTTAAGGATCAAGCCTGAGTCTCCTGTGTGAGCAACTGGGTTGTCAGTCTGTGTTGGGGCTGAGGTCCGTGGGGATCTGGAAGAAATGAAGGGAAGTTTAGTGCTTTTCAATCTAGTTTGGAGAGAAGAGTAACAACATCTGTGGAAAATAATCAGCACTATAGTGTGAAACACCAACGCAATAGGGCAGCAGAGAAGAGAGAAGCAGATGATCGTGCAGTCCAGGTGCAGAGCCTGAGGGTGGGCAGGGTGAGAGGAGGCCACGTTAAGTAGGGGAAGATCGTCTGGAGAAGCAGGAGGCCAGAGCGGAGCCAGCTTGCCCAGGGAGCCCTCTCCTGCCCCAGGGGCTTGCTCCTCAGAGTCCCACAGGGCAGCCCGCCCAGGTCAGCTCTCCCAAGCAGGTCCTTTTGTTGGCTCCTTGGGAGTTTGGCTTGACACTCTCTTGCCACCAAAGGTGTCTTCATGAAGTCATTCTACACATATTTGTTGAGCACCTACTGTGTGTCAGGAGTCAGGAAACAAAAAAATCATGCCCGTGTGGAGTTAATCTTCTAAGTGGAGGAGAGAGACAATAAAATAATAAGTAAAGAATGTATATGGTTGTGTCAATGGTGACACATGTCATGAAATAAGTAAAGGTGAAAAGGAGGTGATGAGATTGAGGGTTGTGAGGGGACATGAGTGTGCAGTGGGTTTGCAACTTTAAACAAGATGGCGGAGGAAGGCCTCACTCAGAAGGTGACCTTTGAGTAGGCTGGAAGCAGGAGAGAGCTCAAGCCATGAGGGGACCTGGGACAAAATGTTTCAGGCTGACGGGTCTCGACTGCATAGGCCCTCAGCAGAAGCAGGCCTGGTGTCCTCAAGAAGCAGGTCACTGATGGGACCTCAGCCTTGATGCCAAGTGAGACGGGAGCCACTGCAGGGTGTGGGCAGAGGAGGACGTAGTCTGTTCTTATCTCCTGCCCAAGGGGTGACAGGGCAAGTTTGACAGGATACCTCAGGCCAAAGAGGGCATGGTGGAAGATGACAGCCAAGAGCCTTTTTGTTTTTTAGGTGAAAAAAAATCTTTCTATTATGTTAGATTCCAAACATACAAACGTAAAGAATATAGTATAATAGATCCCTTGGGCCCACTGCTCAACTTCAAGATTTACCAGGCCAAGGACAGTCTTACGTATACCCATACCCTCCCACCCTCACTGGCTTTTTGAAGCAAATACAGACATTGTAGCATTTCATCCATAGTTATTTCAGGAGGTGTCTCAAAAATATAAGGACTTTTTAGAAAAAACATAACCACAGCACCTTTATCATGCCTAAAACATTGAACAATTCTTTAATATCAAACACCCAGTCCATCAGTGTTTTTCATATATATATACTTAATATATTAATATAATACATATGTATTAATATATGTCTGAATAGTATTCAAATAAACTCCACATGTTGCATTGGATTGTCTTTTAACTGTTTTTTTTTTTTAAAATAGACCTTACTTTTTAGAGCAGTTTTGGTTTCACAGCAAATCGAGAAGAAGGTACCGAGAGTTCCCATGTACTCCCTGTCCCCACAAAGGCACAGCCTCCCCATTATTGTCGTCCTTCATCAGAGTGGTTACAATTGATGAGCCTATATTGACACTTCATAATCACCCAAAGACCACAGTTTACATTGGGGTTCACTCTGGGAGTTGTACATTTTATGAGACTGGACAAATGTACAATGACATGTATCTGGCATTATAAATTCACACAGCACAGAATAGTTCCACTGCTCTAAAAATCCTGTTTCCATCCTCCCCCCAACTCCTGGAAACCACTAATCCTTTTACTGTCTCCATAGTTTTACCTTTTGCAGAATGTCATGTAGTTGAAATCATAAAGTAGGTATCCATTTCGGATTGGCTTCTTTCACTTAGTCATATGCATTTAAGTTTCCTCCATTTCTTTTCGCGACTTGATAGCTCATTTATTTTTTAGAACTGAATAATATTCCATTTTCTGGATGTACCACAGTTTATTTAACCATTTACCTACTCAAGGACATCTCACTTGCTACCAAGTTTGGCCAAGCATGCATAAAGCTGCTATAAACATTTATGTGCAAGTTTTCTTGTAGACATAAGTCCTCAGCTCCTTTGGGCAAATAACAAAGAGAATGACTGCTGAATATCTTTTAACTTTCAGTAGATTCTCATTCCATCTCTTTTTATGCTTGCAATTTATTTGTTGAAAACACTGGGTTATTTGTCCTATGGAATTTTTCACAGTTTGAATTTTTCTATCTGCATCCTTGTGATATTGTTTACCTTGTTTCCTCTATCTGCTATACATTCCTACAAATTGGTTATTAAATCTAGAAGTGTGATCAGAATCAAATTTGATTTTTTTGGTAAGAATATTTTATAAGGGGTGCTATGTTCCTCCAGGAACCTTTTCATTAGGGAGTCCTGAATATGGAGTGTTGTCAGGTTAGTGAAAGATGTTTGGGTGATTTCCCGGGGGGCGGGGGGAATGTTCCTAAGGTCTTCAACTTATGCTGGTAAGGTGGCTGTTGACTTCACGTGTGCATAAAATCAGCTACCAGTTGTGTGTGTGTGTGTGTCTATGTGTATTTATGTATGAGTTTGGCCTCTGGGATGAGAAAATGTCATGTAGTTTAGATTGTAGCTTAACCAGAGTATGCCAAATTTCCTGGCTTCTTAAGGAAATGGACCTATTAGTGAGAAATAAAACATTCTAATTCAACAGTAAAGACTCTATGATAATAACATTACTATAAAAAGGAATTGTGGCCACAAAGACCAAGAGAAAAAGTGTTTCAGCTTCTGACCTGACACTGTTGTGGCAAGCACTTTCCCTTTCTAACCTCTCCCTCTTTAATTTTTCAATTGGTGTGTAGCAATTACATTAGTTGTTATGTTTAATACATAGTATATTTTTTCCTAGACTTTTATGATTGCTGCTAATTAACTGTACAGCCTTTTATTAGTATTTGAAATTCTAATTACTGCAGTACCAGGAAGTTTTAATATTGTTTAGAATGCATTGTTTCTTTATTGACTTCCAGGTTTCCCAACTCAAGTTATGAATCTCATTGAGTCAGTATTCATTAAAGGAGAATACCCAGGTTTAAACAACTCTTCTCCTTTGTTAATGAATAAAGGGGTAAGGAAATATTTCCCTGGAACTGGGGTTAATGTTGAATAGCTTGTTGCACATCGCATGCTGATGACTGGTTTTCAAGGAGTTGACGGAATTTCTGTGACTGGCAAAGAAATGCCTGGGAAATATGCCCACTGCTCCTGCAGGCTGGTCCTGCTCCTGTCCTGCCCACAGACCATGTTCATCACCTTATCTTGGCTCCACATGTTCTCTCGGTGGGATGTCTTCTTTTGTGCCTAGTCATGCTTGCCTATCTTTTTAGGTCTTGCTCGGATATCCCTTTCTCCATGAAGCCTTCCCCAGGACCTAAACTCCCCAGAGCGCTCAGTCTAACCCCCAGATTAGCATGTAAATTTAACTTGTGTCATTCATTAATTGCCTCTTGTGTGTGTAATCCTCATACCCCTAACTGGAATGTAAACTCTGGGAAGATAAAGATAACCTCATGGATGTCCTCAGTATACCCCACAGCCCTGTAATGCTGCAGATACTCAATGACCACTTGTTGATCGATGGGTTTCTAGTTGGGGAGATGAGGGGTGCACAGTGAAATTTCAAAAATGAAACTTATGACTTATGTCAATAGCTTTGAATGTAGAATCATAAATTTAGTGACAGTTGGGTCAGACATACATTAAGGTCTGTCTCAAAGTCTTATCTTGTTCCCTCATCTCCCACAGATATGACCTGGGCACCTTCTGGGTATCAGGCACTATGTTGGCGCTAGGGATGTGAAAGGAAGACAGCGAGCTCCCAGTCTGGTGGAGCAGAGGTCATCTTGTAAGTGTGACAAGACCAGTGCTGTGTTAGGGGCAAGTCCCTGGGGACGGCATGCCTGAGGGAAGGGTGGGAATGTCCTGTGGGGCAGGGTGCGGGGGGTTCCTTCATCCGTCTGCCTCCTTATTGACTTAGATGAGAGAGTACCTTTTTGCAAGAATGGGATTTGGTAACATTACTGAGTGATGGTTTCTGCCATGATTATCCCTTAACACTGGGGAGAAGCAGTTCCACAGAGCACAGGCCCTGGAGTTCGATCTGGGTTCTGGTCACAGTGCTGATGCTGTCTGGGGGTGGCCGTGGGAAAGCTTCCTAACCTCCCCAAGCCTCAGTTTCCTCATTTGATAAAGGGAGATAATCACTATCCAATCATAGGGATAAGATGGGATTCGATCAGATGACTCAGGAGATGTGGGTCTGGTGCACTGCGGATGCTCAGTAAATGTTGGCTATTACGGTGTGGCTAGAAAAACGTTCCTTCTGACTTTACTCCCTTTCTTCTCCCCCTCCCGAGAGCTCCAACCCCTTTCCCCCGTACATGCCATTCAGCCTCAGAGAGGTATCTCATTGGATTCTAGAGCTTGTATTTCAGTACCAGGAACACTGTTTAGATACATAAAAGACAACGAGGGAATAGGAACCTGGAAATCCCTGGTTCTGAGCCTGCTGTCCATCATGCCTTTGCTGGGCTGACTCTTTACCAAGTGCAGAGCCAAGGGGTGAGGATTTCTTCTGTCCCATTGGGACGTAGGGGGTGAATGAGTTAACATTTACAAAGTGCTTTGAGCTCCTTGGAGAAAAGGCACAATCTAAGTATTCTCATTAGTGCATGAATAATAGATGAGCATAAAGCACTTTGCAAATATGAAGTTCTTTAGCAATGCTAAATAATACTTCCACCAACCTACCTGTGAGTGGAGGGGCCACTTCTTGAAGCTCTCATGGTTCTAATCTTGGCTGCCACTAATGCGGAGCATGATCTTAGGCGAAATTATTTTTCCTTTCTGGGTCTCAGAACAGAGGGGTCAGAAAGGATGATGTCAAAAGCATCTCTTTTTTTAACTCAGTGCCTCTTTTTAGGGTTCTTTGTTCAAATAGGGAAATGACTGTGGCAGGAGTCAGAGCAGTTATTCGTGGGAGGGCACAATGGCCTCTCCAAAGCACAGCCAGCTACTGAGCAGAGATGCCGAGCAGTGGCTACGCCTGCTTTCTCCTCTTTGGTGCCACTGAGAACAGACTTGCCTTTTCTTGGGGGTCGGGGTGGAGGGCCTTGCACCCAGAAAAGTGGAGAAAAGGTCTCCTGGATCTGAGTTCTAGAAGATAACTAGCAATTACAGTCCTTTTAAAAATATTTATCATCTCAACCCTTTTAAGCGTACGTCTGTAGTGTTAAGGACGTTCATCTTGTTGTGCGACCAATCACCAGAACTCTTTCCATCTTGCAAAACTGAAACTTCATACCTATTAAACTATAACTTCCCATTCCTCCCTCCCCCCAGTACCTGGTAACCACCATTCTACTTTCTATCTTTATGAGTTTGACTGCTCTTGGTTCCTCATATAAATGGAATCATACAGTATTTGTCTTTTCGCGAATGGTTTATTCCACTTAACATAACATCCTTGACATTCATCCACATGGTAGCATGTGTCAGAACTCCTATTCAATGAAGACGTGCTTTGCTTGGGACACATCTAGGGTCAGCCATCTTGGGTGGGCAACTCTAATTGCATGTACCAAGCTAAAATCAACCCCCCCTTAACTTTGGCCCATTGGTGCAGTGGGACAGCACAGAGCAACTCCAAGCCTTTCCCACGCGCAACCCTTTTGGTGTCTTACGGCAACTCTCATGTGGCTTCAAGTCTTCTCTCCAGCCCACACCTTTGGCCTTGACCATTCCTTACTAGGCACTTCTCACCACCTTTGGCTTCACAGGTAAAATTAGGTGTGTGGCACCTTTTTAGAATCTCCGACGTCCTAGATAGAGGCCTGGGCTATTTCACCTGTGCCAGCTCTCCTTGGCTCACTCAAAACATGGACAAGTCCCACCTGCTTTAAACCACAGTTTTCTGCTCCTACAGAGTTATCAGACACAATGTCTGGGAAAATCACAAGCTGGGAAAAGGGCGATGTTTCCTACGGAAAATGGAGATCCCCTTCCAAGGACATGGCAGGTTAAATATCATAACAGCTAAGATGTGTGTGGCTACAGTAATAAAGACATTTAATTAACTCACATAACCGGGAGTCTGGGTGGTTTTAGATTTGGTGTGAGGGCTCAGTGGTGTCATCTAGGAACCAGGCTCTTCTATGTAACCCCAGCTTGTTGTCTTTCAGTTCTTAAGGTTATTGCCTCAGCTGCAAACAGAAAATCCTCGCTTACTCAGGTTTAAGGTAGGAGGAAATGGATGTCCTCATCCTTATTTCTCTTTCCTTTTTTTAACAGCAGTGGTACATGGTTAAGAGGCATTTCCACCGAACAGACACAACAGACATAAATATCTGCAAGACCACACACCATAGTAGCATCTGTTAAAATGGTTAGGAAGTGATGAGTTTGGAGTATTTCTTACTTTTGTTTTTACTGATAGTGTAATTTATTCAATCGTAAGCTTACCTGATTTAATGTCTAGTAAGGGCTGTGTTTAACGATTGCTCATGAAATTTTTGAAAATTGAACACCCAGTGCTCCTGAGCTGGTATGAGTTGCCTCCAGCACACCATTGGCTATGAAGTAATGAAATCAGCTTCTCAGTGTGGCAACCCGTCTTCCTAGTTTATAGATTTGTCCTGATTCTTTTTCATACTCTTCGGTGGAAACATGAAATGCGAATATAGTGGAAAAGAAGAGCAGAGGATAAATGAGTTATTCTGGAGATAAATTTTGGGGACATATAGTTTGTAAGGCCCCAAACTATAAAAAGTTTAACTTTTGTAGATGGACTTTTAAAAGAATTGCATTGTACTGTTTCCTAAATCCTTATGCATGAGACATGATAGTTTGTTGCCTTTTTATTGACAACTCAGGACGTGCTGAAGTGTGGAAAGCTATTTGCCCCTGGAATAAATGACCCTAGACTGCTGTGCTGTTGGGGCTCTTGGACTTGTGTTTTAGAGTTTTGTTTTTTTTTTTTAAATTCTCGCGCACTTTCCAGTAGCTATGACTTCTTATTGCTGTCAGTGTGTCTGTCTCCAGCTTCCTCCTCCTCTTTCTAACTGACTACACAGCCAGACTTATTAGGATCATATTAAAAATGTCAGTAACCTACCGGAACACAGGCCTAATGAGTAAAACACTTAAATTTTAGTGCATGGATCTTGCAGTATTTATTTTGGCTGCTCAGATGCCTTTTGGTATAACTTTTGGTTCTTGTAGAATTTCTGGAGAGGTGATATCAGATTACTATGTTCCAGATAAGGCAGTATCGCTACATTGCATATACATTGCATACATGCTAGTATATATTGCTATTGTTATATATAAGTATATACTATATCATTAGCATGTATTCCATTATATTATAGAAGAAAGGAAAATTAATCTCTGGGCTTGGTAATATGTCACATAAAAGGTAGAGAAGTCCTGGTTGTATTTTGAAGGACCCAGTAATTCTGTTGGAACATGAGAGGTTCCATATGGTGAGCTTTACAAAACACAGTAAGAATTAAATGGTAAAGTTTGGGGCATGCATTCTTGCTCTAAAGGGAAGTCTTGGACTCTGAGCACAGATGCAGGCTATGGATAGGGAAGTCGATCTAGTGCTTGGGAGTTTTCCCCACCTGGAGTCAGCGAGGTCCCGCCACACACCTTCCCATGCCTGGGAGTGCTGCTTGCTGGGGCTGGGAAAGGAAGTAGACTGCACCTGGTGACCTGGCACTGCCCTTCAGCTGTGACAGGGGAACAAGCAGCAAAGCCCCCTGCCCTTGTTTCACTAGTCTACTCCTTCCTTTGCATATAACTGGGAAGGAGCCAATAAGTCATTGCCTGCTGTTTTCAAAGAAGTGGTTTCCCGTACTGCTATCTTCTTCCCCAACTGCAGGAAAGGTAGCCTCAGGTGCTGATGGAGGAACCAGCCTCTTCCACTCACAAAAAGGACTCTTCTTCGCATTCCTAATATCTCCCTCGCAAATTCACCTCTCCTTTCTTTGGAGCCTTCAAGGTTTTAGGAATTCTCATTATACTTCCTTTCCTTGAGCTCCTATTAACTCCTTGAGGAGATGCATTTGATGGGCTCCAGCACAGAAGCCAGGTCCAGGCTGGGGCTGGTGAAAGGAGGGCGATTGCTAGGAGGTGAGGAGGCACAATGACAACCCTTTCCTGTGCTGGCCCTGATTTGGATGCTGTTGACATCATTTGGGCAACTTCTATGAAGTCTCTGGAGCTGGGGTCACCCCACATAGGGCAGCGGGGAGCCCGGGAGCGAGGGTTTGCTCCCTCCCACCCCTCAGTGGCCTAATTAACAAGTTGGGTCCTTTCCAGCTCCTTCCGTGGCTCCCATGGGGCTGGGCTCCACTGGGGGTGGGCAGACAGTCTTACTTTAAGCCGCATATTGATCCTCACGTGGTCTGGGTGCCCCTCTTGGGGGAGCGCTCTCGTGTTTTAAGTGCATGCAGTTACTCTCTTGACTGGCTTGTAAACAGGTTTTAATGGGGCTATTAGTGTAAAAGGACAGGAAACTTTCAAAAACAGGCTCTTAAATATTCATGAGGATGTTAAATCTGGCGCTTAATCACCAGTGTTTGCACACAGCTAACGGGGAGGGAGGACAGCTAACAGGCTGCTTCACTCGGAACAATTGACAGGGCATTAATAAACGCTCTTACAGCTATGATTAATGGCCTAGAGAAAAGGACTGTATTTTTTTTTAAACAAAAGGAGCCCCTCTCCTTTGGGGACTCCTGGGGGAAGTGCCCGTGCGGGAGTGGGATTCAGGGGGACATGGTGGCTGGAGAAGTGTCATGGACAGGACAAATTCTTTCCCTTCGGAAGTAGTTAGCTGGACTTCCCATCTGATGGTCCATTCCTCCAGAGCATGGATTCCTCAGGGGAAACTTTCCACAAACTTAAGCAGGGACTCTCCCAAGAATTCCCTACCTGCAGAATCCTTAGTTCAACTTGGGAAGGCCTGTGAGGGAAGCTCATGGCCTGGAGAGCCGGGACCAGTTACCTCCTTGGTGCCTGACCTCACATATTTCCAGATTTGAGTTAAATGCAGACAAAGATGGCTGACTGTGGCCCAGCAGCCCCTGAGAGCAGCCTCACTCCCCACCCCAATCCACCTTCTCAGTGTGCATCTTAATTCCTGGAGAGACATCTTTCTCTAACTTCTCTCTGTAACATTTGATGTAGAATCCCCATGGAAAAGTGAATGGAAAGACTGCTTTTGAACTAGCAAATAATCTGCACTGTGACCTCTCTGGCATGGACCTTGGAGATTGTCTTGGGCTAGGCCAATCCCCACTCGTTCCAGGTGAGGGAACTGAGGTGCAGAGAGGTGAAGCAACTTGTCCACGGTCAAATACTGAGGTAGTGGCAGAGTTAGGACTGGACCCCAAGTGCCCTGAGTCCTGGTCCTCTAGCTCTTTCTACATTGTTCCCGCATCGGTGTGATGCGACTTTTCCAGGGAGAGCCAGAGAATGCCCCACTGATTCCTACAGAGGTGCCGCAGGCCCAAATGCCTGCTCAGTCTCAAGTGTGGCGAGACTGTGCTGCTGGAACTCACCAGGTTAAGCACTGAGCGTCCTGGAAAACATCCCGCAGTTTCTGTGTGGTGGGAAACCCCAGCCTCATTATCTGAGACCAACTCAGAAATTCAAACATGTTTCCTCCCCACAAGTACCAGTTGGGATTTTTAGTTGACAAGTGAAACAAAAGCCACTTCCCATGCATAAAGTTGGAAATCCATAGAGCTGTTTTCACAGAGTTAGAAAAAACCCTACTATGTTTTATAAGGATAGATCAGGGCAGAGAAGTTAGCATCTTCCATGAAACCCTTCTCAGCCCCCAGCCCTTACAGATCACATCCTGCAGGCTTCTAACAAGTCCTTCCTGTGTGCAAGCTGCTGAATTAGGGGTGGTGAGGGGTGTCATGAAGATGGAAAACAAGTGTCCCCGTCCCCAAGGTACTCTTCCTCTAGTTAGCAATTTGACTCTAGGGTTGTGTCTGAAGACCAAATGCTGTACCAAGCTCAGTTTTTGTTTTTGTTTTTTTTTTTGCAGATATCACTTTCATCATCTCATAACATTGCTCGAGAATCTGTGCTGGCTTCCATCACATCCAGGGCCAGCCGAGACTGGTCCTCTTCTGCACAGCCAGTTTTAGTTTCCCCCCAGAGCCAACACATCCTTCCTTTTCAATCAGTGGAGCAGGGGATGCTTCACAGACAAGATGGATATGATTCTTTTTTTTTTTTTTTGAGACAGAGTCTCACTCTCTTGCCTGGGGCGAGTGCCGTGGCGTCAGCCTAGCTCACAGCAACCTCAAAGTCCTGGGCTCGAGCAATCCTACTGTCTCAGCCTCCCGAGTAGCTGGGACTACAGGCATGTGCCACCATGCCCGGCTAATTTTTCCTATATATATTTTTAGCTGTCCAATTAATT